>JAOCPS010060074.1:0-16430 GCA_025505425.1 Graphium colonna | reverse complement strand
TATTTAAGAAAATAACTTGACAAATAAGTGACGTATTGTCTGCTCAAAGGTCTGTTTTATATTAATTTTAGGTTCTATTTATCGATTAAAAGTCTATTCATCGCACTAATAACAAAGTTCTATCATTGCGCTTTATCCGTATTAATCTCTATTCCGAGGTCGTATAAATACTTGCTTGGGGTAGGAATCGAATTCACGACCTGCGACGCTACAACCAACAACATAGCAACTGCGTCAATTAATTAAATCGTTTAATAATAAAACTTAAATTTTTAAGATGTTTTATTAAATAAAAGTATAAATAACACATCATTGAATAGTTCTCTTTTAAATCATTCATAAACCAATTTCACTTCTTTAGTAAATTCATATCACAACAAAATATTTAGTTGGTAGTAGGCAGATTAGATACTCTTTTTAACTTCTGGGTAGCCGTGTTATCACGAGGATAGACTATAAAGGGCAGCATAAAAAACTTTGGACCGTTGACCGCGACCACCGGTGCCGCTTCTCATGTTGCGCGGAGATTCGCGGAAAATTTAACGTGATATTTATAAAATTAGCTCAGGTGTCGAAACGCTCGTTGTTAGGTCCGTTCGACTTAATCGGCTCATCCCCATAAACTGTTGTGAAAGATGCACGGCGGATTCGATTACTTCGGACGTGGGGGTCTTTGGTCAACTTCGATCCCGTGACCGTAGTAACATCCCATAGAAACTATTTAATGTAATCCAACACTGCTATACGGGTCCGAATTGGCTTTGATTTATTCCAATCAATAGTTAATTTAAAACTATACCACAAAAATGTCTGTATTCATAAAGTAAGGCATATCAATATTTAACATATTTTTATCAATGAATAAGCTTTTTGACCGTAAAAAGTAAAATATTTTGCACTACACCGTTTATATAAACAGTTGAAGATTACTTAAAATTTAAAGAAAATACGAGTAATCGAGAACGATAGAGTCATCTTAATGAAGAACGTCAAAACGTCATTTAAATGTGCAGACATGGGCGTATCTAGAGTTATTTTCCAGGGTCGGCACTAGACCATCCTGTGGTGGGCACTAGACCATCCTAGGGTGAGCACTACACCATCTTGTGGGCACTAGACTATCCTAGTGTAAGCACTAGACCATCTTGTGCTAGGCACTAGACCGTTCTGGGTGTGGACGGGTTACTCCCTCCCTTCCCCCCATACCCTCTATATACGCCCATATGTGCAGATTATATTTATTACACAAATGTATGGTCATATCGTCTCTTATTTTCACCCATAGCCCGATAAGACAAATATTCGTCTCGTATCTAACTGAACAGGGATCAGGTTTAAGAACAGCTCTATGTCCATTTTAAGCTTAGAACATTTTATTTTTTAATCAATAGGTTGAACAAACCCAATGCTCACTTTTATCTTAAAGGGTACTTTATACATACTAATCTTATGGTATCATCCACTGGCTATATAACACGATGCCCACCTCAAGACCTGCAGAACCTTAGGAAACGTTTTGATACCCATACTCGCCAACAATGCACGCCAGAATAGGAGCACGCCTTTTTATTCAGCTTCCCCCAATGCTGGTAACAGAGTGCGTCCCCTGGAGTTCATGGGAGCCCGATAAGCTAGTGTTGACAGTAAAAAAACCCTCCGAGTTTTGGCAGAAAGAAAAGCGAGAAAGAAAAACTCTGTTGACTAGGGTTTTATTTAAATAAGGAGTTTACAATTCTGCGTAAGGCTTTGCTAGCTTTAATGTAGATTTAGTATATTTTTTCGATATATATTTCGGGAATCATTTTTCAGATTCCTTTTCGTTTATCTGTACTATTACACACAATTTATTCATGGTTGTTAACTAAGTTTAAAATGTTAAGACAGATACCGAGGTTTTATCTCAAAATATGTCTTGACTCTGATAAAGTCTTTTTTTAAATGTAAGGTATCGTACATCTTTTTTTTAAGTATTAGTAATAATAATATGTCATTTAATCAATCCAGCTTAGCAAAAATTTAACGAGTAACATACAATAATAAAAGAACAATCATAAACACAAAAAACATAATAAACACAAAAAAGTATGAATGTAATAAGAAAAAAAAATGCAACAAATTCAACAAAGATAAAAATACTTAGAGCCAACAAAAATCGAATAATAACGGAAAAAAATATATATATCAATTACTCGTATACCATGCTGCCACCAAAATATACATTAGCATTACAACGCGTTGTCCATGATGATCGAATTAAAAATCGTATGAAAGTGTAATAGGTAAAGAAAAAATAAATTACATTTTTATTATCAATAAGCATTGATCAAATTATTTATATGCGATTAAAATACAGTTTATAGATAGAGCACATTTTTCACGTGCGCAAACTGTTGAATGCAAATTATTTTGAATTTGATAAATCGTTTGAAACGGACTTGGAATACATAAATGATACGCCCTTTAAAGGTCTTGTAGAGACCTTGAAAAACGCATTTGCCAATCGATAATACTGGTAGATAGAGAAACATTTGACTAAAATACCCGCGTAATAGAAAGTACAATTTTAAGGTCATGTGAATTTGTGATCAGATATTGTGACTCCAGCGTTTTGGATGATAATATGTTCAGCTCCAATAAAATATTTAATTTGACGTGCACTGCATTTCATTATTTTCTATATATAGATAATACTCATTAAATATTTTAGAAACTTCGTTAGTAAACTTTCAACCGTTCCGAAAAGTTGGCGATCAATGTTTGCTACCTAGAAATTCCGCCATGACTTTAAAATTTAATAAAAAATCTATTTAGAAGTAGGCTCAGAATCACTGAAGAAATATATCACGTAACATTAAGTCGTTCTTATAATGTTATGGTAATATTATACGTATTTCTATTATTTAAATTATATGCATTATTTTTATAAGAAACTGGCTACCCTTAGATTATAATACTAAATTTTGTCTGAGGTTTCACTCATTTTAGCGAAATTTGTCACTTACTTTCTTTTAGGGATGTAACATGTTTTCTTTTAAGATCACTCCTTCTTTCCCTGGTCTTTTACATTATTCAGCATTCCAGGAACTGTGTTACAATATATTAAGGTCAGAAGACAGAATCGTAATTCTTTTAAAAATTATTTTGTTTCCAAAATTCTACTATAAATTTTCCAAGAAACAGACTATTTAATCTCAAAGATGTAAGAGAAAAAAATTGTATTCTGATTTGTATATTCAAATTTTAGGAAGCTTTAACATTTTTTTATGAATCAATAAAATATGTCCGCCAATCAGTAAGTCGATATTATGTAAATTTATGCTTTATGGTCAAAACGGTTTGAGATGATTACTCATTTTGGGTTTCAAAAGACATATATTAAACCAACAACTAAGCAGCTATCCGGTTGACAGTTCAGATAAGAATATATAATATTAACTCTCAACAATGACAGTTAATATCCGACAAGATATAAAATATTGCTTATGAAAATATTATGGTCCATCATACTTATTTTGGGTCGCTTTAATCAATAAAAGGATTTAACTAGTATTACAGTACTACATTAATCTGCTTGGTTCTTGGAAAATTTAAACAGAAAGGTAAAACCAAAGTATAGATCAAAGAGAAGTAGCATTAATTCTTTCCTATTTTGACGTTCGCTGTGGCGTCGCAGGCAGTGGGTACAAGCCCCAACCAAAAACATATGTACGAACTACAAATACTTCTTTCGGGTCTAGGTGTTTGTCTACGTGTGATTTATATTTGTAGAACGCCGTTGTAACACAAGACATATCTTACAATAAGATGAAAAACATCAAAATGTAATTCTTTCGAATATTGAATCAGTATTAGAAGCCATCGGAATCCCGGTAACAATTTAAAACCGTCGATGATGTATGAATGGAATGTTGTATCAAATATTTTTTGCTCACATCTTATCAAATTAATGAATGAAACTCAACAAAAAATACGTGCTATAAATAATAATATCAAGCATGCTTAAAGTAAGGAAAAGATGTACATATCATTTAAATGGTGTGGCGCCGATGTGTAACACGTTGGACCGGATTTATGGACTTGGTCCAACTTAATTGTCTTATTTATGACCACGCATAGGCAATTTGATTACATCATGTAACATTCCGCTGTCACTAAGTGATTAAAATGTAACAAAAAGTCACGGAAATTATAATAATTTGTCGATTTATAACTTTTCCAGATTGAGATCAAGATTTTCCATATTGATTGTGTTGCATTATTAATGAAAAGATTGGTATAGTGATTTAATACCAAGGGACTAGAAGGTAGAAGACAATCTTATAACTTATAATAGTTTTTTATATAGTTTCCCTCTTTTATTAAACAAATGTTTATTTAATAAATATATATTTATATATATATATGTAATAATTAGTACGGTTAAGCTTGTGCACAGTGCATATTATTTTGATTGTGCATAATAATATATTGTTATGGCCTCAAGTCCACATAGAAACTTATTTGTGCAGATTGTGTTACGCATGTTGATGTTATTATTATATTTATTATTTTAGTTTTCTAATTCAGATACTTTATGATACATATTTGCATTCTTCCTTAAAAAAATAAATAATCTGTTCAAATTAAATATACAGATAAGAAAACAAACATAAGTTACTTAAACAATAACCGGGCAAAAATTAAATATTGATATAAGGTATTGTATGAGATATGAGAAGAAGTTAGTTTCTGCTAATATTTTGTAATTTTGTAATCTCTCTCTTAGGTTCATATGTCCCCACAGTGTCGGAGCAGAGGGCAGACACAACTCCTTTCCATCTCGTTCCGTCCAGAACTTCAGGAGATCCGTAGCCGCAAATGGGGATGGATTAGTAACACGCTGCGTAGAGATGCAACGCACATTCCGAAGCAAGCTCTTGAATGGAACCTCCAGAGTAAGCGTAAGCGTGGATGACCGAAGCAGACGTGGCGTCGGACTCTGGCGGATGAAGCTGAGAAGGTGGGTCTGACTTGGAGCAAGATCAAGCGTGAAGCCCTGGGCTCACTATAATCCATAGTAAATATCTCGCACAGAAAAGGTCATCTGGCTTTTGTGCGAGATGCCCCCATTCCTCTTTAGTTTTCCTTCTCAATCCTAAACATATTTCAGTCCTCTTCTCAATCAAAGGACCTATTTTCTCTGAAGTCGTCAATGTACCATAAACTTTTGGAATGTCGCGGGTGTCTACTAATGACGATTGTACTTTGATATAAGGTGAACAATCTGTTTGCCCGACGTTTTTATTAAAAAAAAACCTTAAAAAAGAGATCAAGTGGAATCAATGGAATTTGTTATTTTTTTCTCTTACTTAAGTTACACTTAATGTCATAACACAGTTGATTCAATATACTTATGTATATTTTAATAATGCTTAGAAAACCAAATGTATATTTTTCCCATTTCGAAACGTGAAAAGACAAGACTTTAATCTGTGATTAAATAATGAAATTATTAATGTTTCTAATTCCACTGTCCTTTTAAGATTATCTCTGGACTCAGAGCTTCAGTGGAGTCCCCATATTTCATCCTTCACAAGTAGACTTAACTCAAGTATTTTCGCGATATGATTATTTGCTTGTTTATTTTAGTTATTTTCATAGCATTCTGTCAATGAGCGTTATTTCAACAATACATAACATCGGAGCCAAGGCTACCCTGTGCCAACTTTTTAAAGAAATTGATATGCTCACGGTTTCAATATATTTTTTATAATATTTTATTTGTCTGAAAATTTATTTAATGTCATTTAAAAAATAGTGAAAGACATCAATTAAATACGAGAAATAAGGACCAACTAATAACTCCTTGCTTTCGTTTGCAGAAAGACAAGCAAAACATTCATGGGGCAAGGTGTACACATATATAATAAAATACCGCGGTCTTTATAAGGCCTTCCCATAGAGAAATTAGTCAGAAACACACTTGTACGTAAAGCATACTATACCATTAAATAATATTTCGATGATTTCTCTGTATGGGAATAATTCTGTTGATTATTAAACAATCAAAAATAAATCATTGTATACTACACTTTGTAAGTAATGTTATTTCAAATGAACAACTGCTAAATTTCTCATCGGAATCCGCCTTCGGAACTGACGGTAGCTTCCTCTTATAATACTACAATGTTAAAAATTGACTTTATATCTTGAAATTAGAAAGTCTAAGAAAGTAGGTATGATTTTCAGATCTAGTTCAAAAAGTACCTACTAATACAATTCCTTTGTTTATTTCACATTACAATTTAATTGCTGCTTTTAAATATCTTACATATGCAAATTGCGAACATTAAAAAGGTAATAAAATGATTTCTATTCTTATGATCAAGAGGAATAATAGAATAGGCTATAAAGAATAGCGAAATGTTTGTTGGGGAAATCCTATTTACGTCATAAACGCAAAAGGTTTACTAAACGGATAACTGTATGTACATATATACATACATAGGTATGAATAATTACTGCTCTTTTACGAAAAATTTATGCCAGAGATTTTGATGGATAACATATAGGTCATAGTTTACATATTATTTTAATATTATCAGTGTGAAATTTTATACATTTCGATAATTGTTACTCAATAACGCTAAAAGTATGAATTGATTTGAGAGAAATCGGATGTATAGATAGTTTATTAGCGTATAAAATTTTGGACAAATCCGAAAAATAACGCGGATGGAACCACGGGCAACAGCTATCTGGGTTATAAAATGTTTTCGTCTAGATAAATCGGATTTTTTTTCTTTTTTTGTATATAAATGTAGAATAAAAGTAAAGTAACAATCTTTTTTTATATTGTCCCACTGCTGACCTGCTCTCTCTAAGATCACCCGGCCCAAATGAGGAGTTATGGTGATCACACATTTCAGAAATATATTTTAGATAAGCAGGTTTTCTTGCAATGTTTTCCGTCACCACAGAGCACAAGGTAAATAAGCACTTAAAATTGCAATTAGAAAATAAATAATATTATTAGTACCGGCAACGGAGCTTGAACTTAGGTTTAAAAGCAAGCGCCCGGACACAGCTACCACGGTTCAGATGTAGAAAGAATTTATTTTATTTATGCACTCATAAAATACATAGATTTCAGACATTTTAACAATTTTTTGTATAATTATTTTTTTTTAAACTATTTTTGTGTAATTAATTGTCATTGTAGTAAACGCATATTGTAGTCACTAACAGCTATTGCTACCTAAAGCTAAACTAGCTTGAGAAAATTTACACTTGTACTTTCAGTTTCATCTGATACGGAGCTGGACTAAAGCTCCTTTTTTACCAGAACCAACTTGAAAGATTTCAACGCTCTTGGAATTTCAAGTGCAAATGGAATGACTTAGGACTTCTTGTTAGTCGTCCTTAAGATCCCATGAATAGGAACAGGTTGAAGGCGCTGGGTAATCGCGGAGCGCTCCTTAAGCTTCAATGTCATAAATGAAATCTCTGAGACGTGTCTACCTTCAAGTTTGTCCCTCTAACATATCATACCACTTACAACGCAAACAAACTATAAACGAACACACAAATTTTCTCGCTCAACCTCCTGATACACCCGCGAGAACTTTACAACGATTTGATAACATCAGATAGAAATATGACAGATCTCCTGTGAACGCTTGCTTGACAAACCTCTACCTCTCTAACAAAGAGGTGTAAGTGCCCTCATGGTTTTGCTTTTCATCTGAAGGCCTTCAAGAAAAGAACGTACTTTACTTCAAAGGCCGGCAACGCTCTTTTGACTCCTCTGGTGTTGCGGGAATGTATAATCCATCAGCGGTGATCAGCTCATTTGCTTAATCACTATAAAAAGTATGACGTTGCTGAACGTTCTTTACTGTCCTTTCATTTTTACTCACTATTTCCTATCCGATATTAGCAATGGTTTTCATTTAAAATTAACTACGAACTTCAACTGTCTGTCATCATTTCTATATAAATGAAAATAATGGGGAAAAAAATTGATCAGTATCAGGTGAGAAAAGTTATTTATTTTGTTGGGTAAAATAAAGCTATATCCATACTAGGTGTGCCACATCGGCGCGAGAATGACAAATATAGTGCGCCTACACGCCAATAGTAGACGATCGCGCGCGCCAAATTTGGCGCCAAAAACGTGTATCGCGTACCGACACGATATATTACTTAACAGCAAATAAGGCAACAAAATAAATGAATTTTACGCCTAGTATGGTCGTGCACCATAGAATTTAGCTTATAATACTAACCACTGAATTATTTTTACGAATAATATAATTGCAGTTATTCAGACATTAACGTATTATTAAATATTATTTTTAAATAGCTTCGCTTGATTTTGTCAACACGACAATAATTTAGGAATTAGAAAACTGAAAAAAATCTGGACTATTAAATATGATCAATGCTCATTTTTACTGACCGTACATTCTTATCTTCCTGAACCTTACATTCATCCTTACTAAGGGTTCCATTGCCCAAAGGATTTCTTAAATTTGATGGGAACGTTGTTTGTTCATAACCCATTCAAGTGTGGCGACAGATAACTACCTTGGGGAACACTGACTTTGATGCATCGCATCCCTGAATCAGCTAAATCGATGTGTATAGTAAGTCGCTGTACTATCAGGAATGACGCTACTAACGGCACAATACGGTGTATGGTAATTTACCAGCAGCTTTTACAATAGTCCCCTGTGCTGTACTATGTCGAAGGACTCGTCCATATCAATATTTAATTCCCAAAACAACTTAGTGAAACTTGCAGTTTCACTAAGTTGTAAGATAGACCAGCCCTCGGACCAGCTGTGATGGAACGGCCACTGCGGCACTGAACTATTCTGTACAAAACCTAAAAGACTATTCCCTGCAGCAGCATATACTTAAAGAGTTTCGGACTATAACACCCCGGTAGTCTTAGGTTTTTGACAAGTTTCGACAGTACGATGAACTTGCCGGTCTTCCATTAGGACAAGTATTGACACTATACCATTATATAAACAATTTAATCCATATGTCATGAAAAATCTGGCGCCTAACTACTTCGGTATATCCGGAGATTAATCAACCAATATTTGCAACACTCCTACCAGTCTGCAGGTCTACATTGCACTTATTAGAACAAGATGTCAAAGAACAATGCCAGTTTTCATATGGCAAAGCGTACCAAGTTATTATATATATAAGCTATTAGATTTTACAAATTTTTAGTATATATCTCGAGGACAATTTACTGACACAGTTTGAACAAAGTTGGTATGAGTAAAATAATTGCGCAAATTAATTGTATAATAAAATAGAAATTAGTTAATCATTTTGCTTACACTTTATACATACCGTACATATTAACGATACGGGCAATGGGACTTGTTCAATGTGTTTTTGCGTATAAATCCCAATAGGCTTTTATAACAAAAGATCGGCAAGTCAGTTGACGGTTCAACTGGTGTTAGATGAAGGCAGATTAAATGTTGACGGCGTCCTAGCCATACACCTTATCGGCGCCCCTGCTTCTTCGTAAAAACTTCTTTAGTTAGTCTTTCCGTTGAAACAAATTATAATGTTGTGTCCCTAGGCATGTGCCTAGTTTGCCTAAAGGATAATCCGCCATTAGATTAAACCGTCGTCCATGGGCACGCACAATATTCGGTCAGAGTAGAACAAATATCCTTTGGCTTTACATGTTAGAAACACATTAAGAATTCAAAAAAGGAAAAGGAATGGAACAAAAATAGGAGTGGCCAACCGACAACCCTACAAGCAGTGCCTTCATATATTCATGAGGTCACTTGACCGGAAAGGGAGGTATTCCCTAGAGGTATTTTTTTGCTTTATATGTACAACAAAAGCTGTTTAAAAGATGTTATGCCCTACTACGAGAAAAGTTCTGAATGTGCTTGGGCAACAAAATAAATTTAAGCATTTCGTATTGCTTATGTAATAAATGTTGCGATTTAAATGACTTTTGGAGCAAGTGCTCGATAATTAAATATTTTCTTAACTTTTTTGCATTTAAAACGAGAATCAGAGTGAACGATATATCATTGTTTGCGTCGGACTTCGCAACGCTGCAAAAACGGTTGGCCAACAGTCGCTGGCTTAATTACGCCGTTGTATGCAAACTCTGAATGAGTCGTTCCGTTAAACAGACCGTTAACTCCCATAGTTTCACAATTGGAGCCGACGGACGGCGCGGGCGTTTGATCCGATCGGTCGGCTGTGTCGGCTTTCGCGGAACGGCTAAGTGCGTCGATCGTTTATTTGCATGAGATAAGTGCATTCGACACGATATAACACCCGACTTGCGCAGCATTCGGTATTGCAGATGGTCCAAATACTACTGGAATGACCACGCAGAAGAACAACGTGAAGCAGTAGCACATATTTCTTATTCTTCCCCCGACTAACCTTATACCCAAATTACTTGCCGTCGGCTAAATGTTACCTGAAATTCAGTTTTAAGTCAGAGCGAACGGCATCTGACCTCCGTAACTGAAAAGATAAACTGTATTCGTATTATATAAGATATATGTGAATATAAATGCTATTTTTCTGTCAGCCCTGGACCGAGTGACAGCATCTTATTAAGTTTCGACGTCTGCAGAACACGTTGACTGTTTACCGCGTAGAGAAGTCTTTTTTACCAGAACTTATTTAATTTGCAAAATGTATACTTGGAATACCGCCTGCGTACCTAACAGTTATGAAACCTTGCTTTGCAATCTCGAAGCCGTGAACACGAAACCTGTGGGAGGACAATATTTTAAGATGATCCATAAATCGGATGGGCATATAAAAAGTCGCTCCTGCGCCTGATCTCTCTGGTTCCGTCGGGCTATGGAAATAAAAAAAACAAAGCGTGCACCTGTATCTGCATACAGTTGTGCACAATGCTATTTCCTGCACAGTTGGCTGATCACTGAAGTAGATTAGCGGCTGTGACCAAGATAAGGTCAAGAGAAAATTATCAATCTTTGAAATACATTGGTCAGACTAGTCAATAGGGGGCACTAACGGTTCACTCATAATGCCAGCATAACACGATGATGATGTGGATAGGCTTATTGTAACTTAATTTTTATGTATCATTAGTTTAACCTTATACAAATCTAACACAAAGTAAACTTGGCTCTAGAATTTGGAGGATGGCTACTCTATGTTTTTATTCTTACCCTCTCCGTCGTTCAACCCTAAATATCCCGTCTTACCCAATGAGCACTTATGCTCTTCATCACCTTCAACGTAGGTACAACACTCAAGTAATTGTGTAAGCCTATATTATCATTAAAGAGTCTACTCGTTTGTCGACTTTTATCTACCGAAGATGTTTTTTATAAATATATATTAACTCGGTCGGGTACTCGATTGTTTCACATTTACATATGTAAGGTACACTCGACACCCCCGCACCATGTCCGCCATATTATAATTCTTCATATATGACCCCAAATATAGAGTCCTCGAGTAGTAGTAGTCCAGTCACCATGTAAATATATAACTACTAGTGTAATAATGGTATTAATGAAGTAGCCTAGCACTAATAATGCTTCCTATTATTGCTGAAAGTAGACCTGCATAAGGGTATTTAAAATAGCAGTACAAAGTGTTAAATTCGTAAGTCAAACGTAGTTAGTACTTATTTAAAATAAAATTAGTCATTTAAAAATTTTTCGCATCGAAAAGTCAGAAATATTGCAGCATTTTTTTGTCCACGACTAGACGTAAACGTCAATTGGATTGGCGAGAAAAGACTAAGGAATCCCATTCACGAGACGTCCAGCAACCCAAGGTGGACGTCATGTTATCAAAATCCACCCATGAATGCTTGAAACCAACACTATTCACAGCCACCGTTGTGAATTTTCAATCCAAACCATCCAATATACAAAATCTCTTGTTTTAAGTACGGCTTTCAACGTCTCGTGATAAATGGCTCTTAAAGGCCATATCGACGAAGGCGACATCATCAACGGGCCTAGTCATCTGTGACGGAAATTGGACAATATCTAAATATATTTGTGAGTCACAGCAAAATATTACGACGTCCGTTTCACACATTTACGGGCGGCTATAGGAAAGATCGCTGATTTTCATGATCTTATATATTTACAATATATCCTAATGGACATAGTGAGAAGGAACTGTACGCAAGCTACGCCCTTGATTGTGTGAAGAACTGCGGCTAATACGCACAATTCTCCCCCTATAAACCCGGACCCCTAAAAGCCGGGACGTCTCAAGAATGTGGACGATTAGATTTTGGACTTCGGACGTCCACATTCACGAGACGACCGGACGACTCACTAAGGGCGTAGAGTAGGGTAATTATATTAGAAACTGTGGCTATTGCACATCGCTGGACGCAATCCGAAGGTTTCTCTCTTGTATTCTGGACGTGAATGGGGCCTCTTAGATCGATTTCATTTGCACATCAATAGTGCGCGGCGTGCGGCGCGGTCACGTAGAAAGCCGCTACGTCCGCCCCTTCCGAACGTACCGCTCGCGAACTTTGACCTCCGCGAGATCTATTGTAATAAAACATTATGCCGCATTAAATACAAGTTTATACATATCTCTACAGCAATCTGCAAACATTTAAGGAAATTGCGAGAACTGTAAGACAGTACTACATACATATATTCCATGTATACAGGGTAATTGGTAAGTCACTTTCGACATTAAAGGAAAGCACTTGGTACTCGATTGCCATCACATTTATGTAAAGAATTAGGAGCATAGTTTTAGCCGAAATTTTCCAATAAATTAATAAAGTGTGGCGGTTCAGCGCGTGTGCCTACTCAGCTGAGCACGCGGCAGGTCGTCGACCGCCCCGCCACTCCGTTGACCGTATCCGCTAAGGTGAACATAATTTGCGTAGTAATTTTTTTTAACTTTAGGTTATGTTAACTTAGTGGTAAATCAATATTTGTTTATAATAATATTATTATTCTACATATATGATCCCTACGTCTAACGTCCTTGAACATTAAAGGTGACTCACCCTGTATATTAAAACATTTAGGTTTTATAATGTTGAAGAGTTAGTTAATATATTGACAGAGACTACGTCTTTGTTTAGTTATTTTCAAATATCTGTATGTCTTTCAGCCTCTTGTGGCAAAGAAATCATATTTATTTATGTATAATACTTAGCACTGAGCCGTGGTTGTTCAGTGTCCGGGTGATCGCCTTCAACTCTCATTACTCTAGGCGGGCCTGAGTTCGATCCCGGGTACTGGCACCTATAAACTTCTGAACTTACCAAGCTGCTCTGTGGTGAAGGAAAAAATCGTGACCTGCATATCTATGAAATAATATTTCTAAGGTATATGAAGTCCATCTGTCCGTCCGGGCTCGTACTCCGTCGTTTCTGCGCAGATTGTAACAAAAATTGGTGGAGAGATACATATTGAATATCTAAAAGTTGGCTATTAAAATTATGAAAAAATATTTTTTTTTTCACCCTCCTTCCTATACAACGAAAAGTGATTTAAAAAAATCGTTAGAATGGTCTCTTGAAACTGCATTGGAACCATGTAGATCAAACCCCCTAGATCCTCGAGATATTCTATTTAATTTTTTTTTTGAAAGGAAGACAAACAAGCGGACGGTTCACCTGATGGTAAGCGATCCCGTCTCCCATAGAAACATCCGAAGAGTCGCAAGTGCTTTGTCAACCTGGGAAATTGGATAAAATAGGTTTATCGGAAAGGATGGATCGGGATTAAGGATTTGGAGGGAAAAGAGAAGGGTAGTCATTGCTTTTCGGCATCCCCAAAAGTCATGCATACTTTATTTTCTTCCGACTTTATAATTATAAAAGGCGGTGGAATTTCCCCGGGGAGTGATACCGTTGGAGTGCAGCAAAAACTGTCAATAGATGTTATGCAGTACCATCTCAAAAAAACAACACCTACTAACCTAAAAAAAATTACTACTAACTTTTAACTTTACAACGAAAAGTATAGCGGACTCGGACTCATATATATCATAGTATTTTTATATGACTATATATACATAGTAGTCATATATACATAGTAATTTTTATACGACTCGACAAACTTATGTACTTACATTCGCCCGAACAAAATGTGTCCGACCGCAAAATGAAATTTGTCTGCATTTATTTTTGTCAAGCGGTCGGGACATCGGATGGCTACGGAACCTTTTCATGTGCGTGCCCGACACGCTTTTGGTCGATTGTTTTACTTAGCACTGATCATTAATGTGAAGTATGGAATATCGAAAAAATCCGAATTACGATAGACAAATATTATTAAATCATTAGTAGGCCTAGGCTGTAGCTACGATCACTTACGATCTATTACATATAATTAAATTGTAACTTACCGCTGTCTGACACTTGAAGATATTAAAAAAATAAAAACCGTCTTTATATCAACAATAGAAGCCAAACAATATTTGTATTTTAAAACTACGTTTGAGATTGAATGCGGTTTTCACAATCGTATTGGCAAATTAGTTGGTTGGATGGAAATAGAAAAGTTATTTTTACGAACAGGTTTTAGGTAGGTACTTTATTAAAATAACTAAACAAATAATCAAGATAAAAACCATAACAATTTATTGATAAATCTATATTATTTTATGCGAACGTTTAAGCAGTTCTTTGAAAGTGGAAAGTAGAAAGATGATGATGGGATTTCTCGGGAAAATTAAAAAGTAGAATAGTGAATAATATTGAAAGTAACACTCGGATTTTATATACAATAGTTTAGTTACTATGCACGTAATAAAAAATAACAATAGTTTTAAAAGGCAAAACCGTTGGCAATAACTGTGTGCATTATCGTAAAATGATGTAATATATTGCATATGGTTGGAGAAAGTCTATAAATCGGAGTGTTAGCAAGTCACCGTGAGTAGCATAACAATAGATATGCTATAGTATTATATTAATAGATGTACCGCCTCCGTAGCCTAGTGGTATGAGTGCTTGTTTTAGAAACCGGAGGTCGTGGGTTCGAACTTCGCGGGGGAACAACGACTTTGTGTTGCTGGTTCTTAGTTGGGTTAGAGCAATGCGGGCTGATCACCCGAATGCCTGAAAAAAAGGATGATCTATGCGTCGGGTGGGTATATAAAAAGTCGGTTCCGGTTGTCATGAACATCTTCAGCAGTCGTTATAGGATATCAGTGCTTTCAAATATCCTGACAACTAATCGATCCATGGAATTCAGTTTATCCCTTTGGGTTGCGGAGGTCAGATACCATTAGTTCTGAGTAAAAACTTAAATTCAGGTAATATCTGGGTGTATTAGAACCGACCCCAAGTACCTAATTTGGGAAAAAGGCTAGGAAGAAGAAGTGCACTTTTTAGTGTGACAAAGGATTTTTCGATGTATTAATAGAGACCTCACATTTTTAAATAAAATTTTTGACAAAAACAGACTTGAGTCGGATCCAATATTAGCATATAATACTGGCATCAACAGTACAGATAAAATCTTTATTTGTGTGAAGTTTAAAGAACAGGTAAACAGTGTATTTGTAGATTCTGTAGCTATGTATATGCGTTGCCTATGTATAGATTTCTGTATTGTTTATAAGGTTCGGCTAATGCTTGTGTAGTTTTTAGGTGGCTATAAAAAACCTCTTCTTTATACTCTTTTAAACTCTCCTACCAATCGTTGTCCAAAAGCGATGGAATCTAGGAACACCGTGATAACCATCTGGTCGCTTACCAACTCCTGTCTAAAAGAACAACTTTATGACACGGAAATAACAATAACTGCAATATACAAACAAAGCAGCCCTATCTAGTTGGTTATATACATTTAATTTTGAACAAAAATAATGTAGATTACAAAAAAAATAATTAATTAGTCAGAGTTAATTTAGTCAAAAAAATTATTGCATATATTTTTTAACTTCGAGTCAAGTGCATTGAAAATATCTATGTCAAACTCCTAAGACATGCTTTATATATACGACGAACCAGGTACGAATTCTGTCTGTGTATGTTTGCAGGAGTCATATTGTATACAAAGGAAAGAAATATTAGCCGCATTGTCGCAGTGTCTTCTTTTATAGAGCGATGAATTTAGTAAAGCTGTCGCCAGGTCCCTTCTACGTGTCTATGATGACGACATAGCTTTAAATATTCATAAAAGTCGAGGCACCATCTTTATGACCCTGATTTGCATTAAGCACCTTCTAATCTACAAAGAGTACCGTTGGGTGACCATAAGCAAAACGTAGTAAAATATTTTAACTATAAAAAATTACTGTGCTGCAACATGATACATTATTTACATATCTGAGTGCATTCACAAAATTAAAGCGATATCTGCTGTTTTTTTTATAGAGAAGGAAGCAAACGAGCAAGCGGCTCACCTGATGGTAGGTGATCACCGCCGCCCATGGACTCCCGCAACACCAGAGGGGTTACA
>JAOCPS010059966.1:0-16432 GCA_025505425.1 Graphium colonna | reverse complement strand
ATTTTCATCCAAATCCTTTGATTCAGTAACAAACATACAAACTTACACATTTATAATAATAATATAAGGATTTTGTCATAATTTAAGGACTTTGTCTTTACTTTTTAGTAAAGAAAGTCTAGTTTCCAAATCATGTGTATTCTGGGATAATTCTTTGAATTCTGTGACCTTTTCCTAGTACCGGAGTAAATTATTTAACAATTTATCGGGTGTAGTTAGTCATGTTGCCACATACACTATCTCACCATACATGCCGTCATATCAACATCAATGTGGGTCCTGAAAGCTCAAAAAATCACAAAAACGGCTGGTCCGATTTTGACTTCGAGATAACTCCCTCTCTTTCTCTCTCTAGGTGCTTCTCCACTAATGGCGGTTGGCCGTCAGCTTAACTAATAGTATTAATAACAAATAGAAATGTTTATTAAAAAAAAACTCAATTTAAAATAATTAGTCTATTTTTTCTAATATATTATATTAAAATGTTCTTTAAAATTAGCAACACACCAGCATTTTTAATGCAGAGGGAAACGGGTGGTGGCTATCACCTAACATCGTATAAACCGTCTGCTCGCAGACCAAGTGTTCTCCATAAAAATTAAGCTCAGCAGCAAAAATCAAAATAAGCTTTAATAAATTTTTCCAAAACAAACGTCTCTTAAGAATGGTAAGGGACGTATTTGCTTTTGCACTCAAAGCTTAGTTACTTATTGAACCAGGTAGACACTAATAAACAAAATTTTAAGTAAGTTTAAGGGCCAATATATTTAATATCCTCTCACTGTAATTATAACTTTTTTTTGCCCGTTGAAAGAAAGCCAATTAAATATTTATTTAATTAAAATCAATTGAATATAAAAGTAAAAATAAAGCCAAAAGCAATATTCTTTTGAGGTTACAGTATGGCTCATCCTCTTCTTACGAGTCTTCTTTTCCAGTACTAAATATTTCCATTTCCTTATACCCAAAGCAAACCATCTGCACTATCAGGATGTAGTGGCGTCATGTGTCCATGGCTAACAATTTTAATTAACATCAGTTTAAGCAAAAAATTTATTATTCCTATATTGCCTCGACTTCAATTTGGCACTTGTATATACCCAGAACAAATACAATATTCAAAGAAAATTACGAAAGCAAATTCAAACGCCTTAGAAGTGAACGTTCTTGATATATTTTTTAGTTACTTTGATTTAATTTAAGTAAATTTTACTAAACTATATCACTTCAAGTAAATAACGTTATGCCGAGTGAGTAGAAACCGGATTTTATCCCGTATCTTCAATATCTAGTTGAGGCACACAAAAGGATTCAAATGCTGCAACAGAAGTTTACAACATATTTTTGCCACAACAATATACTACTATTTAACAGCAGAGCGATTCAGTACCGCCTACTATTTAACAGCAGACTCGCAGTGTAGTCAAAAACAATTTGAAGTATTTTTACTACTTTCATGTTTTCTTTAATAAAACCTGAAAACTTGTGGAAAAGAGCCACCTTAAAATCTTAAGAGACAACTTAAACGCAAAAGGTATTAAAAATAGAAGGATAGATAAAAGACAGACAAATATTTAAAATCTATTTTAATATCCATACATAAATGGACACGAAATCTCACGCTTCAGCAATGTCTTCATAATCGGTTTAGTATAAAAACATTGGTAAAGATACTTAAAATATAAAATAGAAAAATTATATAAGAGGATCCTAAAAGGTATTACGTAATTAATACTAATACTTATTTACGATTACACAATATACTATTTCTACTAAGTGTGTACGTTTTTTTAAGTGCATTCGCTAAGTTTTTAGTTACAACATATACGACAACGTACACCAGAAGACTTTTATTGGAAAAAGTCCGAGTATACATGTTACGACTTCATTCAAAACAATCCATCGTTCTATTTCGAACAAACATCTTCCGGGTGATATGTCCATACAGAAATGTAAATGTGATAAATACATATTAGAACACGGTACATCGTTATGTTGCTATTCTATTGCATAATTATAATCGGTTATATTTTAAAGGGTTATTTTATTAATTTACGGATACAATACTACTGTCGATTAGCTATATAATTCCTAATACAATATAACGGAAAATCACATACTCGCATCATGAAACTTAATGCTAACTTAAAAAAAATGCTTAATAATGGCAAAAATCTTTCGTCTCACCTATTTGGCCTTTTGTGCATCCATTAAAATTTGATTTAAGAAATAAAAAACATGGCAGTCAATCGTCAATACTATACGCACACAGGCACAGTCTTATTCATTGATAAATTAAATAATTGTTCCATTCAGCCGATGAACGTAAAATAAAAATTAATAAAAAGAAACATAAAAACTTCACACATCGACCCAACTACGTAAATGCGCGCATTAGTTTAATATTTTTAATTACTTAGTTACACTAACTAATGTTTTAAAGCCTAAAGAAAATCTTATAATAGTTAAAGTTACCCTATATTCCGATTACATGCTTTATACCATTCGTATGTATAAAAGATTTAATATAATCGATGCAGGGCGATGTTTGTTTCGGTCGACAGAGTTCCGATGAGGAAAAGACTTTGTATTTCTTTAATAATAGCACCAATGCATTTGTAAACAAATCAGACTCAATATATAGATTTTAACATATGAAAATTATAAAAAAAAAATTAATAAAAAAGCTGCCACTTTACGGCGCAATCTGGTTTCATTATTTTACCGGCCGCTTAGTAATTACATAAAAAAATTAAATTAAATACAGGTAATGTATACAATTAAACAAAAATGGTTTATTTGAATTAATTACTCCTGCAGGTGTACTTGCATTCAAGTTGAATGATTTAATTTCACGTTCTTAATGTTGATTTGTTATCATTTCTTCAAACAAATAAAACAAAATAAATATTTGTATTTGTGTGTTTACAAAAGTATTAACACATGACATGAAAGTAACAATAAAACATATTTAATAACAAATATATTGTCCACTACATTATGTAGCCGTTTTGACCATACCAAGTTCAGTATAAATCAATTAAAAATGATATTGTTCTGTTTCTTACACATTTTAAGATGTCTGGTATACTTTAAATCATAGGCTGAAAATTTTTCCAAAGCAATTGCCTAGACCAATATTGCGTTAGAGATTTTTGTATATGACAGTACTATTACATAGAATTATATGTATGTTAATAATTAGTTGTATTTTGTGGAAATAACATGTAATATTTGATATTCTTCTTAGTGTTGCATTGAAATACTCCATTATATATGACTACATGCCAGTCAGTCTTCAATGTAATGTGTAACTTTTTTTCAACACTGGTAGCCAACTAGCAATTCTAGCTTTTATGGTGGCTGATAATAACGCAAAAACACACCAACCGATTAATCCCTAATCATGCAACTGCGACTTTGCCTAGCCTGATGACCAAACTTGTGAGTGATATCTAAGCTCAGAGCTCTGATTACAAATATGGAACTGGTAGGCAGTTATCAACGGACACATAACAAAAAGTTACTACCCCTGGCTACATTATAATAGTCTTCCGCCTATTGGGGCAAAGAAAGGATGGATGTATTGTAAATGGTTGACAACCCTGGCTAACACCACCTGTGGGAACAAGAAGGGGATGGGTAGATGACAACCGTCGCCTTACAGACCGTATCGGAGCAATGAAAGGGTGGATCCGTAGTGTACTTCCGCCGATAGGAGCAAAGAAAAGGTTGGCAACCCTGACTGCCATCATCGACGGGACAGAGGAGATAAGAAGTCTGTCTTGTAAGTTTCCAACCCCTGACCGACACCAATGTTGTTTAGAGGCTGGTGTCATAAAAGGTTGTCAACCCCTGATACCACCAACAGCAGCAAGGAAAGTACAAAGGCGGTTAGAGGTCGGCGTCGTACAAGGTTGACAACCCCTGCCGACACCATAAACGGGCCAGAGGCGGTTACAGGTCGGTGTCGTACCAGGCGGCCACGTTGCTGTTGTCGTGCGGGGGCTCAGGGAAGGCAAGGTCGGCGGACGCGGCGCCAGCGCCCTCCGCCTCACCGATGTCCATGTCCATGCCGAACCCGCCGCCGATCTCCAGGCCCTGCATCGAGTCTATCGGGATCTGGTCGTAGCCCGCGCCTGCACGCACCACGCAAAAAATCAATATATACACTCATATTTCAAAACAGTTTACAAATGTAGAGCCAAATACCTATAACAAAATAAAAAAAAAATACTTATTAAATAACACAATTATTACGATAATATATAATGATAAAAAATATCAGCAACAATCATGTATCATTAAATACAAAATAACCAATATTCAATCAAACCGAATATTGAAAGAGTGAATGATGTGTATTATTCACATATTTGTGAAATTTATCACAAATCTAGGTGTCCTCTGTACAGGACGGATTTGCTTAAACTTAGAACTAGTCAGCCATTTAAGCTACGCTTTTGGGTAGTGTAAAGCAGTATCATGGGTTATTTCTTTTTGTAAGCCATCAATTAACAAAGGAAAATCTTGCACACAACTGTATAATGGTATACTAAAGTAGCGTGTATTAATTTTTAAATTCTTAAAAATGTGGATCATCTAATAACAATACTTATCGGATTTTTTCAATTATCTTACTGACGTAATAAAATACAAAAATCCTACAAAATGTATAATATTATAATACAATTCTAAACAAGATAATTTTTGCAGGAAATATAAAAAACTGGTTCAAACTTGCCTTAGATATTGCTTTTTTCCTTATTTTTTTATTTATTTTGATTTAAAAAAAAAATTACTGGTATACAAAAAACACCCCTGAGACAATCACAAACTAAAGTAACAATCAAGTGTCCTTTACTTTACATATCCAAGTTATGGATGACATTTTTTTTGTTTTGCAAATTTAATATTACGTGCAGACCCATAAAGGTGTTTTTATAAAACAATATCTGACGAGAGAAAAAATATGATCAAAGCTTTTTCAAAAAAAATATGAACATAATTAGACATTGAGCAGTGGATTTTTTTAAACATACTCTGTGTGCACATCTAGGGTTTTTGTATATCAACTATAGATTTTTATGAAAATTTTATTTAACTATCCGTAATTATGTACTTACTATTAAAACAAGAAATTTTAAAAAAACCTTGATACTCTATCATAAAACAAAATTACAGACATATAAATCAACAGAAATGGGAATCTTTAACTTTTTAAGTCTATTGAATATGAAATTAAAAAACTTTATGTAAATTATATGAGTTGTACATAATTAAAAATAGAAAAATGGAGACAAACCAAATTTACCTTTTGGGAAACTATTTAATTTAGAAAAAATCTAGTATCTTTCAAATGGTATTTTACTGATGTAGGTATATAATTAATTAATGTTAATGTGTAAAAGGAAAAGCATTGGTTAGGAAGTAAGTATAAAAAAACAACACACTAACACTGAATCACCATAAACATACTTGTTTAATATTATATAAACATAAAATAATGGTTAGTAACCAAAATTTTCATATATATTAAGATCAGAAGGAAATGTCTAGAAATACATAAATAAGTATAGTTAGGTAACTCAAAACACGCATAATAGTAATATTCCCATCACCTGTGATTTAGTGATATATAGGTCCCGGATTAAGCTGCGTGTAAAGAAGAGAGAAATACATTTATACAGAAACTTTAAAAATGTCATGACATGTACACAATACATAGAAAATAGTATCAAAGTTATAATAACCGATTATTTATGTCTTCAAATATATATATTTCATGTTGTAAGAAGTGAAAGCAATAACATATTTTTCAAGTGCCAATCAAATCAATACAAAACCCAGTTTTGATATTTTATTATGGTAAATTTCATATTTATCATTGCTAGGTTGAGTAATATCTTTACAAAATTCTACATTTCCATTCTGTTAGTGAACCAAACCACTAAATAAATCAGTATTATCTTACCTTGTTGATGAAATGATGGTCGAGTGCCATATAATCCTTCATACCCCTGTTCTGGCCCGAGCATATCCTATCAAAGCGGTATTTTGAATCAAACATCAAATAAAATAGGGGTTGAATTCATAGCAAAAACAAAGGACACAAACATGCTTCGCTTTAAAACAAATTTTCTATGAAACAATAATTTAAACTGAAATAAAATTCAGAGCAGTATAACTAAAGTAAGTTTTGAAAACAAGAGGGTTTATGCTTAATTAAAATTGCCACATAATTATCTTAAATTAATAAGTTGGTCCATTTCTACAGATTTCATGTTCCATAAACAATATATAATTTAGCAAATGTGAAAATTTCCAGTTTCTAGTTAACGAAAAATGTTTTATATAGATAGTTCTATCTTTTCAATAATATATTGGAATTGTTTTTCTATTCATATTCAAAAGTAAAGATCTCTAAACAATAAATAATAAACATTGTGGTTCAGAGAAAGGAAAATCACAAAATCAATTTAACTCTATATTATTTATTTGGTAGCATTAATACCAAAACAAAAAATATATTAGTATATCTTATTTTGGACACAAAATTATACCTAAATAAATAACGGGCCATTGTTAAACATTTAGAACAGAAATTCGAAAGCTAAATTTAATATTTTTTAATACAGCAGGTGAGTAAAGTTAGCATACCTGCAAGTCTGGCTGCATCCCTAGATCGTTAGGCCACATCTGGTGGTCATCGCGGAACAGCGAGTTGGTCAACTCCATGGAGAGTCTCTTCTTATAGTCGTGAGGCTTGTCTTCGGACATGCGGAACAAAACAGCGGCCGCGTATGTAGCGACTCCTGGGCCAAATTCACCAACAATTATCAGCCTAGTGGCACTAACTACGCCGTTATAGGTTAAAATAGTTTTTTTTCTATTTTGATTAATTTTGAGTAAATCTCAATGGAGAATAACAGGTGAATGATCTATAAAATGCCTTCACGGCACCGGCTTTATTTTGTTTCGAATGTCACGGTGGCGATTTATTTTTACCTAATTAAGTGAACGAAATATTAGTTAAATTAAGTAAAAATTCAGAGGATTCATGCGCAAATACGCATTCAAATGAAACTGTCTGTCCAGTCGTGCTATCAAAATAAAGATACATTGTGTGATTGTCAGTTCATGTGGATATGTCCACTATATAAACTTCTGTGCAATTTATTGGTTTTTATAAATAGATAACCATAATAAAAAAGGTTTGAATTTTTAAATTGGGAAAAGAGCTAATTACTATGCCATGATAATGAAGTGTTAGGTGTAAATGACTGAACTTAGTTTATACTTATTCAATTGGGATATTTGTTATATATGAAAACTTTGAACATTATCATAATATAAACATTTTTAAAAACAACAAAAATTAAAGTAATTCATTGACCTAATACAATGCGCCAAAAAACTTTACTACCTTTCGCAATTGCTTTGATGTATTATTTAGTACTCAATGTAACATAATAAGATTATTTCTTCAATATTTTTTTCTGAATTAAATGAACTTCAGATTGACAACTTTAAATTAATTACCATTGGATTAATAGTGGCCACATTTTAAAAACCACCTTAATAAACTTTAATAAACACGATTATAAATAATTTATAATGGTGTCTCTATATAAGGCATACATGGTACTGACCAAAGATAAAATAAAACAAAATAAAACCTATGATAGGTTTTATTTTGTTTTATTTTATCTTTGGTTTTATTTACATATTAACTAGTCCAAGCAATTTCATCCACATACACTTTCCTTGTTTTGTAACAATTTTTATTGATGCTTGCCCCTATTGGTCATAGTGTGATGTTATATAGCCTACAGGCTTACTAGATGGTGAAGGTGATAAGCCATCATAAGAATGAAAAATTTTAATTGCAGATGGACATTATCATTCATAACAACCACTGGTATACAGGTACTGGGTATATGATTAGTTGTATTTTCAATTGTATAATAACATAAACATCATGCAATTTAGTCAAATAATCACCTTCGTTACGAGAGTGCAGCAGTTCAGTGAGCGGTGCTGTAGCGCCTTCAGCCTCTATCATCTCTGCCCCCTCCTTGTCGGCCGCCAATTCGCAAAGCACTCCGGCCGCTACGCGCTGTGGAAAGGCGATTAGGGAATGTTAAACTCGTTTTTCTATAAAATCAATAAGAATATCATATTTCAGGAGGATCAAAACAAAAATAAATTAGGGTAATTTTAAACAGTTCCATTTATAAAAATATGTATTACTTTTGCCACACAACCACAGTAACTGATATTGCCGTTAGGTCTATTTGTAGGAGTGGGAGTGGGAACACCGTGAAGGAAAGATAACTCGAAAAATAAAATAGATCTCTGTATCTTAAATAGTATTCTAAAACTATTATAACTTTTGAAAACATGGCTTGAAACATATATTAACGAGTTCAAGATTTTGCCTACAATGTACACCATAATTTCTTTAAGTGATTTAGTATATTTCTTTTTTCCTATAAATAGGATCAACAATGCTATAACTTAAATTTTTTGGCATCTACCTTGATGCTTGTTCCTTGAAGAGGTTGTACTATATAAGGATTTAAACAAGTATGGTATCTCACTACCTAAAGAGTTCTTAAGAGTATCAGTATCTTAAGAAGACATTAAGCCACGGCCGCCGCAGACACCGATCGAGATTAGCAGTTAAAATTTATATTAATTTTTTTTTACAACGTAAATATTGAAAATTGTGAAACAAAACTGTTTAAGGCATTTTATCACGTTTAAAATTATTATAAAAAAAATTTATCGCGATAAAAATTGTGTTTGCTTGAATTTTAATTTGTCAATTTTTTTTTCATTGTTAGGAAAAAAACAAAATAACTGGGGTAAAATATTATAGATACGGTCGTAGTGGAGACAAGGAAAGAATGAAGTTATAATTTTTATCTTGATTTTTATACAAATACTAAAAAAAATGCTTGTGGGCAGCATTTTAGTCTAGTTAATAAGTACTAAAACATGCATACTGGTAATTTAAATTATATACAAAATTTATAAGTGATTGAAGATGTAGAATAAAAAGGATCTATTTTTTTTTTTCAAATCTAATTCGCAATTTCTAAGAAAAAAATAACATCAAAGTACACCTTGCACAAACTTGATACGTAAAAACAGAAATACTTTTTTAGAAAATTGAGTATAGGACGCCGAGCTCATTACCGTGAAGCTATCTTAAAATCGGTCACTAATAACAAAAATAATTTATAGTTAAAAAAATACGTGTCACCAAAAAACTAGAAAAATAACATTTTTTAAAGAAAATTATTAGTAAAACTTTAGTTACAGCTATAACACAATTAATAATTTATTTTTCTTTATTTATTTGGCTAAAATAAAATTAAGCACATACAAATTTTAAAATTTTTATATAATTTACTTGTTCTATAATTTAATAAAATAAATAAGTGGGATATTATTAAACGGTCGTATATAAAAAAGTTGGCGACTCTCACTGGTGTACTTTAATACTAAATTGAGCAGCGAAGTTATGTTGGCAAATAATTTACTTAACAAGCGATAATATTAGATAACAAAAAAGTAAAACATGCTAATAAAAGTGAGAAATAATTTAATTAAGTAAGCATACAAAATTTAAAGTGAATTGATTTAAATATGAAAGCAGGCCAAAAAACACTGAGTGGGCGATGTGGATACTATGCAATCAACTATAAATCCAGATATAGATTGGAAATTAAAGTTTCATTTAATACCCAAAGGCTAGTCTTAACTTATCTTTTGACTGTATACCAACCAAGTAGTTATTTGTATGCTAGTTTTAGTTTTTTTTTTTGCATTGTTGGTTCATTATAATAAATATTAAAATCACCTTAATTAGTAATACTATAACAGCATTGTTGAAGTAAAACATATGAAAAATTTTCAATATAATGTGAGTGTCAAATTGTCAACATAACAGTATATTGTTTGCTTAATGATTTTCATACTGATCGTCTTGGGTAACTAGTTACTCAAATTTAATATTTGTAGTCGCCCACTTAGTATTTCAGTAATCTTTGTTTTGTTTTACTAAATTATATTTAACAGTTGATCGTCTGAATACTACCCCTTTATCAACTGAATCTTGTTAGCGTCACTCTAGTAATAATTAATTCACTAAATAATAAACTATTTTTGATGGCAGCATTCAACAGCCGAGAAGTACACAACTTATTACACATTACTTGTAATATTTTATATCAATCAAATTAAATTTAAATTTAAAGAAATTTAGGTAAAAATAAAAAATTTCATATATTTTTATTAATTTTTCCGTAATGAAATCATATAAGATTAATTTGCTATTAATCTTTATCTTGAACACCTGTATAACATACAAGTACACGGCGACATAATAGTTTCCGGCCACTACAGATCTATACTGCCTTCTTTAAGTATAATTTCTATTATATTATATTATTAGTTTTTGTAATGCTTTAAATAAATGATAAAAAAATTATCACTTAAAAATATTGCCAAAATAATGTTATTTTAAATGTTTTTTGGTTGTAGATAAATTCTCCTAGCAATAGCCACCGACAAAAAGCGACACCATGAAGAGCTAAAAACAGAATATGGCCTTCATATAAATTCAATTACAAATCCACTCACCTGTATATTCTCAATCTCATTGAACAGCAGCTGCACGAATATCGGTATGACGTTCTGCTGGCGTATGAGCTGTCTGTTCAAGCTCTCTCGAGCCAGTATATGCAAAGCACCCACAGCTCCTTCCACTATTTCCTCCATACGGACCCCATCGGCGTAAGCTCCACCAGCCCCTCCGCCTCCGGACACGGATGATCGTTGCTAGAATTTATAGGTATATTTAGTAATAACTAGAAGAGTTAGATGTTTTATTAAATTCATTACCTTTGTACAAATTTAATTTGTGATATTAAATGTTAACACACAACATATTCCTATACAGTAATGCATTTTATTGTTCTGAGATTATGTTAAAATTGTATTGCTGTACCAAACTTGAACCAAAATTAGATGTATCGGTCGTATGTAGATGGTCTTACCTTTATTATTTATAATACAATTAGCAACATATACATTAGATTCATCTTGTAGTAGTGCTATATCATGAATTTTCATTAACTACTTATTTTATTTGATATAATTTTTTTTATGGAAAAGACAAACGAGCAGACGGTTCACCTGATGTTAAGCGAACCCGTCGCCCATAGCCGCACGCAAAATCTAGAGATTAACGACTATGTTGTCAATCTGGGAAATTGTATAGAATAGATTTATTTCAAAGGATAGGTTGCGATTAAGGATTTGGAGGGAAAATGAGTGGAAAAGAGAAGGGTAGACGTGGCCATCCGGCATCCGCTAAAGTCATGCATATCTTATTTTATGCCGACTTTATAAAGGGCAAGCGCGGCCGTAAAAGTGTAGCAAAAGCTGTGAAAAGATGTTATGCTCTACCATCTTAAAAAATATACATACCCTCTGCGTATCGTTGAAAGCACGCATGAGGAGTCTAACGAGATGATGAACGGCACCATGTTCGCGCAGAGGAGCATGATTGGCCGGGCATAACGCCAGGTTGCGCACCAGACCTACAACTGCCTTCACCAAGGGCCAGCGGGAAGGCGGCTGCAGGAGCTTCACAATCACCTGGAAATTGTATGAAATGTGGTTTTAACTTTGACATCTGGCTTATTAGGTCAAAAATCAATAAATGGATACCACCTATGAGAATTTTTTCATTTATTTTTGTTCTCTTCAAATTCTTAATAGATTTTAACTAATTTGTTATAAATATTGAATATATACACCACTGCATTAAGTGTCACTAATACAAAGGACGATGCTCAAAAGCGGTACCAAAAAGTCTCATGGATCAAGACCAAAATTATATAACAATTATTTAAATAATTACTTACGACGTTATGATGAGACCCAGAAACTAAGTATTCACAATCATTAGAACAAGCCTCTACTACAATAATTTATTTTTTACAGTCACGGATAACTCCTGCTCAGGTAAGCAGATCTTATTATTATTAATATATTTACTCTTGAACATAATAAATAAATACTTCTGTATGCAGTGTTTAGATCATTTCCAACTTTATCAAAAATCACAGAAACCTGTAGCAGCAGAATTATATATTATAATGATTTATTAAGTACTAATATAATAAGTCTAGTCTCCAAAAAAAATTTACTTTATGCAACTTTTGTATATGTCATATAAACAATTTTGAATATTAGCACCAATAAGTAATATTATTTATTTTATAGCTATTGCTTTCAAAATCTTAGTAATATTAACTTTGACATGGAAGTTGTAAATTATAAGTTACATACAAGTTTATAATTTATAAAGCAGGCCATGGATGGGATTAAACATTGCTTGACACAAATGTACATGTAGCAGGTGCATAACGTATCTTGAATTTTCATAACATCTATCCCAAATTCAATGGACATGATGACTGTTTTTCAAATATTGTTCTATAATATTCTAGAGTATGTACTAGTTCGTAATAATATAATTTTAGTTTTGCTAAAAGCATAGAATTTTAAAGAAATAAAAGCTATTTAAACTTTGAGTTTAAATACGTGCCAAAAGCTTACCGGTGACATGGCGTCGGCTTGTGACGTCACGTTACGGTAAACAATCAATGAATCTTATACATTTAAGCAATAAATTAGTTATTTGGGCTTATAAATATGTATTGCAAATTGCAAAGTGTATTAGTGATGCGCGGTTATTCAAA
The DNA here is from genome assembly GCA_025505425.1 of Graphium colonna. Lineage (NCBI taxonomy): Eukaryota > Metazoa > Arthropoda > Insecta > Lepidoptera > Papilionidae > Graphium > Graphium colonna. The sequence goes on along the minus strand of JAOCPS010059966.1, from coordinate 3,650 downwards.
GACTCGATAAAAACTCCAAACAAATTATTTGTTTACGTTCTAAACAAGAAAATAATGCGATGCGGCTTTATCTCGCATGGCGAGATTCAACAATTATATGTCTAAATTCTCCAATTTATTTTTAACCAATATAGTTTTTTAAGTTTTATTTTCAATTTTTTTTTCTTTGATAGTACAAAAAATAAGATGAGTTTATGAAATTCTCCCTCGCTTAAATGTATATGTTCACTATCAACTTTAATCTTAGCCGGCAAATGAACAGAAGTTCTGGTAATTTATGCAAGTCCTTCCACGAGCGTATTTAACTTGCCAATAATTTAATTCTATAGATTACTGCAAGTGATAAGACCCGTGTTAATAAAAATTTGCAGGCGCTAATAAATAATTATCATAGAAAATATTATAAACTTGATTATATTTATGATGTTATTTTTTTCAAAGAAATACGCGATTTTCTGCTAAATTCTAATCGTCTCGTATATAACTGATGTGGGATACGCATACCATAATACTCTCGCCATCATTCTACTGCAAGTCTTAAATATGTAACACCACACAGTTCATTACATTTTTTTTTATTTCCATTATTTTTTAATATGGCACGTAATTCACTTGAATTAAACCTGTTATTATGTGTTTATTATTAATAAGGATTTCACATGGAAATAATTGAGAGTCCATTCTAAATAATTGTAAAAAATACTTTATATAAGATAAATATTTTCAAATACAAGTTTATTTTCACAGTTAGTTACAAAAACCGACTTCAAACGCCTTAAAAGTGTACTTTCGAAACATATCTTTAGTTTTTATAAAAATTTTGATTTTTATAAAAATTTTAATGGGAACATTTAAGAAAATAATCCCTATCTGACAAAAAGTAATTTTTTTAAATCAGTACATAAGTGAATGAGATATGTGCGGACATTCCTAAATTTTGTTATTTTAATTTAAAAAACAAACCATTTTTTTTTAAATTTTAAAAGTATACACTGACAGATAAAAAACGTATTTTCAAAATCGGTTCATAATGACGCAGATACGCGAAAAGATACAAAAATATAAATTTGGTTATTTTGATTTATAAAAACAAACTACTGAACCGAATTTTTGGAAATTTTATGGGACCATTTCGGAAAAATACCCAATTCAGACAAAAAAAGAAGTTTTAAAATCGGCTCATAAATGACGGAGATATGCACGAACATACATAAAAATAGACACATCCGAATTGAGACCCTTCCTCTTTTTTTAAGAAAATTAACAAATCCCTATTTCAAAAGACTGTGGCAGAACAAAATGACAGAAGTTACCTCTGAAAGTAGGTATAGATAAAGTTCAAATTGACAATATATGCTTTCGATGATGACATAAAACAAAGATTTCATGCAGGTAGAGATTTTCCGATCATAGCGATCATCTGTGTTAGCTGACGGTAGTATTCTTGTGCGGGAGTTACAGACTGTATTAACATATTATTCTTTGAATCTCTTCAAGGTCAGACTATAGTATTCAACTATTCATTAAATCTTTGTCAAAATAGTAATATTCTTAATATAAACTACATCATGAACTAAATGTTAAATTATTAATTAGCGCTATGTATAATTAGTACACTAATATTGAAAGTAACCCAAAAAAATTAAGATGAGAAAGGCACTGACAAAATGATAACTGAAAAAGTTACTGCAATATAAAAGTAGCCACTGCCTTTTACAACACTATGATTATTTCGATCACAATTTAACCTTACAAGATGTGCATAACATTACTTATTTTACAAAAGTCAATATCAGTGGACAAAGTTACCAGAAAAACAAAGAACTTGATGCCATACCAAGAACTTGATAAAAATTCTTCTAAAAATTTTATCTTTCGCGTTATCCTACGTTTGTAGAAAAAGCGATACTAATAATAGAAAAAAAATCTTACGTGCGCACATAAGTACCCACACACTTTAAAAAGATTCATTGAACATGAGTCAAAGCTATCAAATAATATGGTAATACTGACCGGCAGGCCGTAGTGCAGGCGCACGGCGTTCTGCGCCATCTCACTCTCCACGTGGCGCGAGGTGAGGTGCCGTAGCGCGCACACCGCCGGCTCGGTGATCTCCTCGCGGTCGCCCGCCGACACCACCGTGCGCACGAGAGCGTCGACACCGCCCGCTTGGCACACCGTCACCTGCAAGTTTTCATGTTTCATAAAATGAGACCATAATACAATCTCAGGTATAATGTAGGATTCAAGATATTATATAAAATAGTTTTTATAGATGTATTTTATGAATCGCGTAAATATTGAGTAACAATTTTAGTTTTATTATTATTAAAAAAATATGTATCAGACATGCTCAAAGGTTCAAAAATAGTTTACGAAAAATTATGCAAAAATTTTTTTTAATGAATTAAACACAATTAATTAACTTTGGTTTCATATGACAAAAAAAAAACAATTGTGTATATTAATTTGTTATTATATTAATTGTTAATATAATGACAGATCAATATATTATATATGTTTAATTATTTATATAATTATAATACTCAATAAAAAGTAAATAATTTTTTTTTCTTTGTTTACCTAAAAAGGGTTGACTTATTTTTTTAATTGACTTGTTTCCTATATATTTCTGATAATGGAAGACAAATAATACCTAAAATAACCTAATTTGACAAGTTTAAATGAAATTATTAGATATAAAAACATAGTTTTTATAACATATTTTAAAACTTTTAATCAGTATAATAATTACTATTATTTATTTCTTATGACATTGATAATCTACATTTATTAAATGTTTAAAAAATCGATTTTAAAATTTATAACCAATTTAATTAAAAAGCAATTCAAAGTCCAGATTAATATGGCCCCCACTTCTTTGATCAGTTTTGATTCTGACTGCTATGTTCAATTTTTAAAACTGTTGCTGATTTTAATGACATAAAACAAGTAAGTTAAGTAGAACTTTGGTTCAACAATCTATTTGATCCTAATACAAATTATACTAGTTTAAGAAATATACATGAAACAGTAAATGAAGCGAAGATGGTTTTTGTAGAAAATTTTATATTGAAAATACTATTTTTTTTGTTAATATTGATCAAAAATAACTAATGGCATGGTACAATAGTTTAAATGAAAATAATTTAAATAAAGTTTTGATGAAAATTATTACCTTGTTGCGCTGGTTGTTGCAAGTCAAGTTGGACAGAATGCCTGCAGCACATGTCACAATGTTTACATCAGTGGATGCAAGTACTTGCACCAAGCTTTGCAGGAGACCCTCCAATCCTTCAACCTAATTATAAAGAAGACACAGGATTTAAAAGTTTTTAAAGACTAATTTCATATTTAAATAAACAACCATCATATTGTTAGCAGATTTATTACATGAATAGCAGCCCTAGCAAATATTTAAATACTTACACAACAATTGTTATGAGTCAATGTAATATATTAAAATAGAACTTTGAACAGAAAAAATTAAAAAAAGGTCCTAAAACCCATTTTGGTAACGATCTTACTGTCCTAAGGAAGCACACACATTAGAGTTCTATTAAAAAAATTGTAAATAATTTCTAAGACTTACGCGAATATTTGACATTTTAAATTAAACAACTTTACGGATTTTATCGCGGTTTATTTTT
>JAOCPS010059855.1:0-16434 GCA_025505425.1 Graphium colonna | reverse complement strand
TATTAGAAAAGGGTTTGGTAACGCGTAAAATGAAACCTACATATTTGAAAGCTGAATTCACTATGGAGTCTATATGACCCGTTGTTGCATCTTGCGGTGTACAGCCGCCGGCGGTACAGCCCTCCTAGGCGGCTGTTCTCTAGGCGGTATGGAGGACTTGCGAACATTCCGCGCACTCAGTATCTTGTTCAACAGGATATGGTTGTGCCTCTCTATCTCGCGGAGTCTTTCATTGGTGAAGGACATGTTGACGCGCCGCGTCGGTGGCACCGATACGGACCTTGTGAAAATGTGCTTTTGAGTAACTAGTAGATCTCCGTGAAAATGTCTTTGATATTTATTCAAGTGGATTTCAAATACTGAACCATATGCCAACGAACTAAGATATTGTTTTAATATTACCTACTTACGTTTGAATTGGAGCACTAGTTTGTAAGTTATCGTGGAACATGCATAAAATATGCAATGACTTTCTAATCTATATTAAGATGATGGTGGAATCATTAACTTTTGTTTTAGTGCCAAAGATTGTCAAGCGAGCAGGCAGTTGCTAGATTACTGCTGATCACCATTGCCTAGGGTTTACTATAGCACCCGGAAAGTTACTTTGTTAGCCTTTTAAAGAATACATCATTAGGTAGAGGTATAATACTTTGCAAAAATATTATAATTACTCAATAAAAGTACCCTAAATTACTCCTTATAGCAATAGCTACTTAACAGTCCAGCCTCGTCAAAATCGATCCAGCCGACGGATGGATAAAAGTCTTAAAAATTGATTCTTTGTTAACTAGTATTGCAATACTTCGTTAGCTTTTAGTAAAAAGCTCTTATTTTGTTATAACACGCAGATACTCCAATTTCATTCATTTTATATAAATGATTGAGAAAGATGATAAAAGAAGGGAACAGGCCATCTAGCAAACACAATCCAGGTGTACTTCATTTTCTACTTACTTCGCTGAGAAGCTGTAAGGGTTGTATGTATGATATTGTACTCTACCACCTGAAAACTCTCTTAAGTCTCACTAATCAACAAAATGTTATTTAGAAACAAACAATCATCAGAAGTTTAAATCTGGTATCAAGTCGCTTGATGCCAAGAACCAACTGTAATAATAACATGTCCATGGTCCGATGTACCCCTATATGATCTTTAGAGATGTCAAAACGTTTGAATAAATCGCATTTCTTTCGAAGAAATTCGTTGGAATTGCATTAACCTTATCGCTTTTGCTTAATATTAATACTAACCCGTAGTCAGAAGAACGTCCGGATAAAGAAGGTTGTTTATTGGTTGAGCTGCTGGACAGACTCTTTGATAATTTTAATGGTAACGATTTGAGTGGCGGTGCTAAGGAAATCGTATTTGCCGATTGGCTCTTTGTCTTTACATCCTCTTCTACGTCACTTTTGTCATCCTCAAACTCATCGGAGTACGTGGCCTCTTCATTTACATTGTCATTGTCTTCTACATCTGATTTATCATTTCCAGAATCTGAATTGTATACGCAGGTCTCTACGCAAATGTTGGGGGGTCTTTTCACAGCGTCCACTATACATCCCATCTCTTTAAGATCTCTTGAAAGCTCATCTATTTCGTTATTATTCTCCTCCCGGTAAAACTGTTTAGATTTCACGTTATTAGAGTCTCCGGAAGAGTACGCCATATCAATGTAATCATTTACTTCTACGTCGGCCTCACTACGTGACATCGTGCGGTGAAGCGTGCAAATTATTTATTGCTAAAAATTGAATATTATTATTAAATGTGCATAATCATGTATGTGTTATATATCATGTAACAAGTACACTATCAAAAATATATTATCTGAGAAGCATAAATTATATTTACATAAATAACGAGTAACAGCTACTTGCAGCTTGTTTATATTTAAATAATAAATATCGCTAAATTGTTCCACACTTTAATAAGATATCAAAAGCGTATATTTTATTAACAAAATAAGAAATCGCAACAAAAACATTGACATTTTACAAAATAGACAAATATTTGACAAACTAAAAATTACATGGCAAAATATTCAATATTGGAATCTTATAGCAGCTGCTTGATTTATTTATAATATAAACTGCCAGACACTTTATTATATGATTACAGCTTTTTAACCTTTTCTTAAAATCGATGAAGCTAACATAACAACATGTAAACAAATGTCGCGCCATCTGTTCGATTATTTTGTCTCGTTGCTACGATACGTTCGGATATTTGTATTTAACTGGCCTATATTTCTCATAAAAAATATGAATCTACACTGTAATAAACTTTTAACTAAAACATATTTAATTTCACGCCTTCGTGTATATGTAAACTTCACTAAATGTGATTATGTATATATAATAGAAAGATTCTTCATATATCAACACATATCGGAGTTAAAATCTTTGAAATTGTGGTGCATTAAGTTCAAATACATAAAAGAAACAAAAACTATCAAATTAGGCAGTATGAAGTAACCTAAATCATTTCATTTAATCTATTGTCTTTGTTATTCATATTATTAGTTATCGCTAAGGACTCATATTAATGCCACCTATCGAGTAAAAATGTAAGTGTAATAAAATTTTTATATATATAATTTTTTTTTAAGTTTAGGATAAATAAATATGCTAACCTAATTACAAACTATCAAATTGTAATTAAGATTTAACATGAAATTTCATAGTTTAAATCTAAGGTACATCTAACACATCGTATACCTGACATACGAAGGCCTTGTCATTCCAATTAAATTGCTTGAGCTTGAAGGCATTCCAGTACAAGCGTAAATAACTATGGTGACAATGTGTCACTTTGCCTGACACCATGACTCAGTTTGTTGTAAAGAGCAGAATAGCTTCTTAAATGTTACATAATAATATAGTTTTTATCGACCATTTATTTTGGCATTTCGTACCTCTTATCGAATAGCCCAGATTTTCAACGCTTGTATGTGAAACACTTTCTAATAAAATATGAAAACAAGAATATTCAATTGTTTTTTCTATCAACATTCTCAACGTTGCAATGTGGTCCAGGGATCTGAGCAACATTATGAATACATGTCTGATGTATGCGGGTTATTGTCCTTATTCTATGTTTGGTGGCTCGATTAGCTGTCCCTACTGAGTTTAGACATAAATAATAAGCATTTCGTCCTCTAATGTGCTCTGAACTGAAAAATTATCAGCATGTGTACTCTGACAAGACGGCTAAAGATACAATGAAAGATTTCTTATTACATTTCTGTTTTTATTACAGTTCAGGCGAACTTATTCCGATTAGAGGACGTTACAACTCATAAGGTTCATAATTTATTTTAACATATGCTAGGAATAGAAAAAATGGGTAATATAAATTATAATTATAAAACTTATTAAATTTTTAGTAATAATATCTATTTTCTACTTTTAGTTTTTAGCTTATGGCAATTATGAACTGACAATAACTGTCAAAATGACCCATTCACACCATTCACATTCACTCACCAACATCACCTCACTCACCATACTTCAGTATATTATCATTATCCATAGCTAAGAAAGAAAATACCTTTCTTTGAAGGGTTTGAAAAATTGAAACAGTAGGAACGAAATGTTTTTTACACTATTGTGGACCATTAGTTAGATCCCACCAATGAGGAACTGAAAATGGTTACCATTATAAAGAATCAGCTGCTCAAACATTTATCAAGGTAATAATTCCCTTAATTATAATAATGTCGTTGTGTAGGAGAGTTCGATGGACAGTTAACTTTTATTGTTGAGCACATAAGTCCTTAATATAAAAGGTTTTAATTTATTATAAACTTTAAGATTCAATTAATACTATTATATTACCATCCTCGTATTGGATTTCTTCTTTTATATGGTTAGCTCTATTCATGTAAACACTCCAATTAAAATGTGTTTTCAAAGACGTAATCATCTCTTTGATTACAAATTAATTTATAACTTGGCACTAAGGTGTAATATTACTTTGTGTTGTTTTTAGGTACACAAAGAATCTCTCCCCTGAACAAATTTCACTATCTGCTCTTCGGGGATCTGGCGAACTACAAGACCTTACCTTAGATGAAGATCTATTAACCGATTTGCTGGAGTTGCCAGCATGGGTGAGGTTGTCTTCAGCAAAATGCAACAGAGTGTCATTTAGAATACAATGGACAAAACTAAAAACAGTGCCTATAGTTCTGGTAAGCTCCATTTTAATTGATATATTGTTTGTAATCTATTGTATAGAAAATAGAAACAATTATTTATCAAATACTCAATGCATTCATTATTATTTAGGACTTCTTGAACAATACAATCATAGAGCTAGGTTTCTTGCCAATTCTTTAATTCAATTGAAAACTCAATAAAATATAAATATGACATCCTTTTCAATTGAATAAAAAATATTACCATTTTTTATAACTAGCAGAAATTAATTGAAATTTCACCTGTCGTTTTTAGGTTTACAATTTTTAAGTATTGTTTTTCATATGAATAAATATACATATATCATGAAAATCTTAAACTAGAAGTTATATAAAATTTTTTGATTAGTCGCCATAAAAGTCAGTTTTTTAATATGAATAAGGCCTTCTAAAACTCCTAAGAGTGTGAAAAAACACTGTCTACCACTGCTTCAAAAACGAGACCTTTCTAGTTAAAAGAATAGCAAGAAACTGTAGTCTTGTTTGTATTTCCCTTAATATAAAATTGTATACATCAGTATTTATTAATTATTAGTAAACCAAGCCACGCCAAGTGGCAGAATATTTTCATCTCCACGGCATGAGTACATCAAAGGAAATCAAAATTCTTTATTCAACATTGAAGTGATAACACTTGCTTATTGATGGTTGAGAATACAAATTTAGTTAATTTTGTAAATGTTTGATATATGTACATTAACAGTACAGACAAAAAGCCTGATTTTGCAAAAAAATATTATGCGATGATTTGCTAGGACCCAGACAAGATTTCCCCGTTTGCTTTTCACAGCAACATTTCCTCAGACATGATACTATGACTCATGATACTCGTTACTTTACTCTAATTTTACATATGGTAAAAATTGTAAAACTTTCCATTGTAATTTACTTTCTTATCAGTTAATAAATAACACATAGATAATTATGAAAATTTTTAAAATAATAGAAACAAAGATATGAACTTAGAAATGGCACTTATCTATATAAGTAGATTATATCTTAGATTAAAGTAACTATTGAAATGCAGTTGGACTGACAATTTACAATATTACATGGCCTCCATGCATTAAAAATTAACAACACAAGAATGTCTGCTAAATAAAAATATGAAAATAATTGTTTTAATGTTTTGTAGTTCTTAACATTACAAATATAAATTAGAAATTGACAAGAATTACCAAGATTTAAAATGATTTTGTTGAACCATGTAGAAACACAACTATGATAAAGTCACCTTTCAAACAAAAATACAAATTCTATGATGAATTAACTTAGTGCCTGGGTAGTATAAACACCAGAGAGCAGATATTACTGGTGGGCAACTTCAATGCCAGGGTTGGTTGGGACTGAGGCGTGGCCTGGAGTTCTGGGTAGACACAGAGTCGGTAACATGAACAACAATGGTCTGTTACTACTCAGTATTTGTGCTCAATACGGACTACTAATATCAAACACCATGTTCAGACTTGCAGCCAAGTACAAGACAATGTGGAAAAACCCGAGATCCAAACATTGGCATTTGATCGACTATGGTACCGTGCGGTAGAGAGAGCACACTCGCATTATGCGTGGTCCGTACTTTTGGACTGATCACTGACTTATTGTCACCAAGTTGCATCTGCGCCTGCATCGTCTTCGTAGATCTTTCGTAAAAAAGCCTGCGTCTGTAAACGTGGATAAGCTAACGGATCGCGACGTGAGAAAGAAATACACTGCCAAAGTGGCTGAAAGCCTGTCTCCCATAAGTGAGCCAGGTGATACCGGTACTACCTCATGAAAACCGCTACAGTTTCTTTGGGTAAGAAAGACCGACGTAAGGAAAATTATAGCGGTGGGGCAGTCGAGGCAAGTAACCTGGAACTGCGTAAGCTGTATTGGCAATTAAAACACAAATGGTGGCAGGACAAAGCATGTCACATGCATTGGCTTTCTGGTACAAACCAGCTTCGGGAATTTTACTGTGAAGTTCGTAAGTTAATTGGAACTTTTTATCGAGTCAAGGTACCTCTGAGGACATTTGACAGTGCATGTCTCCTAACAAGCAAAGAGGGTTTGCTTAAACGTTGGGCTGAACATTTTAATACCTTGCTCAACGTAGATCGATCAGCAGAGCTACAAAACATCGGCTCAATGCCGCAACTCCCGCGTCACGAGATGAGATTGTCATTGCCATCACAAATCAAACGGGCAGTTGGCATAGACCTTATATCGGAGGAGTTATTGAAGTACGGCGGTGAGAAGTTGCATACGAACGAGTGGAAGAGCGAGTCCCAGAATATTTCAAATTGTCTCGCATATGTGCCTTGTACAAGAACAAAGGTGACAGATCGGACTGCAACTCGTACCGTAGTATTTCACTGCTGTCAGCCCCTGGAAAGGCCTTCGCTAGTGTTCTTCTGAATCGCCATATGGATTTGTCTGAAAACATTCTGCCCAAAACCCTGTTTGGCTTCCGAACTGACCGTGGCACATGTGAAGCCATATTTTCTGTGCGTCAGATACAAGAGAAAAACAGAGAACAGAGGACAGAAAGAGAGCAAGTGAAAACGTGGCGGATAGCTCCTTTGCTATAGAGGCTTTCACAAACGACACATGAGTAGATGCAAAATAGAACTCTCTTTCTGGGATGATTTGGCAACGCGGCGCCCAGAATGGCGAGAAACTGTGAAGAGGCGAATCTATGAATTTGAGGATCAGCGTAACGCTGAACTTGATGCGAAACGAGACGAACTAAAAGCCCGTCTTCCCGCCGCCATCTCCGGGCGCATGAGCGTCAAACATCTAGGAGTCAGTGTTCGTTATGGCCGAAATCGGTTGGGAGGGTCATACATCATACTTATATATAAAACTGAATCAAAATTTGTTCAGCTTAGATCTATGATGCCGCAAGCAGACACGAAAATACACACGACTCATAAAGTTCTACTCCTTTTTCCTCCTACTTTGAATGGTTGAAGTTTATAAATATTTCCAATGGAAATGTTTAAAGTTTTTCTATAATTATGATCTATTTTCTATAATAACAAAATTATTGCCGCATGAGTTGGAAATAATATGAAGGAGTAATATAAGAATGAAAGAGAGTACAAACTCCCAATGAAATTTTTGAATCAATATCTCAAAAAAAAAAGTATTATGTAGCAGAAGCAGGATTCCTTTAACGCAACTACCTAGTATGTGACAATTCCAGCAAAGTAAATACATAATTTACTTGGAATTGTCACATACTACATTTAGTCTTATCAGACTTAATAAGTAAATACTAACCTGACCAGTCTTATAGTGTATAGGGCAACTTTTTGATTGATTGACCGATGAGCTAAACCTATTTTATAAAACCAAATCTTATTAATTATTTCATCAAGTTATTCAATCAACAATGTGCCTAATTTACAATCATTGTGTAATAGGAATAATTGGAATACAGAATTTATATTATTCATTTGTTTTCATTTGTCGTAAACAGCTGGCTGGGTGTTCGGGAGAGGCCCCTAATAGTCTGGTCAAATATTATCTGTTAAATAGCGCTGTATAAGTTGCCAAAGTTCAAGCAGAATAACTTCTGCCTTCTTCTTCTTTAGTGTTCTGTTATACAGGTGACTCACGAGTTAGTAACGATATTAAAAGAGAGCGCTCGGTACTCGATTGTCATCATATTTATGGAATTAAAATAATGGCATAGTTTTATCCGATATTTCCCAATAAATTAATATAGTGTAGGTACTCGGCGCGGCGCCTGAACATCCGACAGGTCAATCGCCCGAGCCGCTAGAATGGACAAGCGTTTCGAAATATTTTTTTTATGATTATGTTTATTCAGTACTAAATTAATATTTATTTTTATTCTTAATGTATGATTCCAATATATAACGTCTTTGAATGTTGAAAGTGAAAGATTATACATCCTGTATAAATGTGTGTGATTAAATTTCACTATTTTTAGTTTCATTTACGTCTTTTAGTCAGTGTGCAATGTCAGTGATACAGGACTTTCTGAAATTATACGACAAGAAAGGCATCCTTGATCTTAATAAGTAAAATAATATAGTAAGAACATATAATTGATTGGATTTTTTAAAAGACTAAACTCAAAAAGGACGTACACAGAAGGTAGTAAAGATATAAAATTCAATAATTAGTCTGTATTTCAAATACTTACAATAGATGCTGTCGTACATGAACCTTTATTATTATCAGCAAATGTTGGAAACTGGAGCAAACTAAGATTGCTTTGCTTTGTTCTATGTCAAGTAGGTATAACGAAGCCGTAGAGTATCGTAAACACCATCGATTGTCGACGGTCTGGCCAACGGCACCATAGTTTGTGTGCAAGTTTTAAAAATAAAAATTTACTGCGTTTCAGTTGCAGAAATATACACAACTTAGACTGATATGTTTTATATGTGCATACGAAACATACGTAAATAAACTACGACATAGCTACAGTTTTGTCGTTACGCTCGATTCTTCTTTATTTTTTATAATTAGAATATTCTCTTAATATACAGCCAGTTACAAAATACATTTAAAACATAACGAACTACAAAAATGTTATTCGAATTTTTATATGTATTTTTTTGCTGTGCGACTTGCTTTCAAATAGTATTTTCGCTTTTATAAACATATGCATTTATAGAACCTGAATGTCACACTTTGTTTTTTTATTTATTGAATTAAAAGGTCCAGTAAGTTCTTTTTTTCTGCTTTCTGTTTTTTTTTCTCGTCCTCATATGTGTACAATGTTCTTAATGATAAGTAAAAACGTTCAGTTTACGACTGTACAACAAATTCAATGAAATTCTAGCAATTGTGGTAATATTTAATAACGTTTTTATAAACCACGTCTTCTGCAATGTTGAAATAAGCTTATGATAGTGTGCATTCTTGGATTTTTGGATGGGAAAATTCCCATGTTAGTTGTTACTCTACATTAATACTATACCGAAACGCGCTTGTTTTTTTAATGATTTAAAAAAAAGAAAAGTACTATTGTCCAGTATTGTCTAGTAGGTACTAGTCGTCTATTCCTTTTCGTGAAATCTCACGTCGCGACGGGAATTATCATATGTCGCCCTATGTCGTGGAGGAGATATTTATGTGTTTGCGGGCTACATCCAAATTAATGACCGAATTACAGGGAGTCGTATGGGAATTTCAGGAGAACGTTTAGAAATTTACGATGTATTATATTATATAAGCATTCTTAGCAATTTTTTTGCGACTTTGTTTTTTTACACAAACATTTTGAAGAGTTAATTGACAAACGTTATTTTAATAGATACCGTTAAATATCGGTCTATGAGGTACGACGATCTCAATCTTAACCAACCTGTGATAAAGTACTGCTTTGCAATTATTCCAGGTGGTAGAGCATAACATCCCTTCACAGCTTTTGCTGCACTTACCCGGCCTAGCTCGCCCGGGGGAGTACCACCGCCTTTTATAAAGTCGGCATAAAATAAAGTATGCACGACTTTTGGGGATGCCGGATGGCCATGTCTATCCTTTTCTTTTTCCACTCCTATTTCCTTCTAAATCCTTAAGCCCGTCCCCATCCTATCCTATAAAACTTTTCTATCCAATTTCCCAGGTTGACGACGCACTCGCAACTCTCCGGATGTTGCGTGTGTCCATAGACGAGGGGATCACTTAACATTAAGTGAACCATCTGCTCGTTTGTCTTCCTTTCTATAAAAAAAAAGTTTTGTATGTCAAGACTCCGCTGTCCGTCCGTCCGTCTGTCTCTCAGTGGGCAATAACTGTTTCAAGATCCGTAATAGATAGATATCGTATTTCTGTTGCCGCTATAACGACAAAGAAATGCCATTAGCCTAATGGTTAAGGATACGGACACCAGATCACGTGGTCGAGGATTCGAATCCAGTCACTCGACTATTGTCCTGAACCATATCCTAGCCATTAGACACAAGCCTAGAGCTTAGTCGCAACGGTTTACAAATATTAGTAAAAAATGTATGAGAATAAACTTAAAAAATAATACGGAACCCTTCGTGTGCGTTCGTCTCGCACTTGTCGGTTTTTTAAACAATCGTTTACAACTTCAACTGGGTGTTGCGGTTTTTGTAAAGGTAGTTCACATATGACGAACTTTCTACTCGCTTGTCTATTTACTTATTAAAAGTTTTAGCTGTTGCAACTCTTGCTCAGTATCGTTTGATTATTTCCTATCAATCTACATTAACTTACATTTTTACCTTATTATACAGCGAGTAGCTGTTGCCTACAGTTTTGGTTGGAATTCAAGATACTTATTTTTCAATTGCTAAAATTGGCATATTTATCTTGGCTTCCGTGTGGCGCATCAATATGAAACATGCCAGATATCAAACTTGAGCTACTACACTACCGATACAACTGTGAGAACCAAACCGCAACTAATTTCGCGCAGAGTGATTGATGAGTGACCTACGATGTTAAAGGACTCAGTAATCGATCATCATATTTATTGTAATTAGGGGCATAGTTTTAGCTCAAATTTTCCAATAAATTAATGAAATGAGGCGGTAGTGATTAGCTGGTACGCGCGAGGCCGTCGACCCTCTGCCTTTCCCCTGTCGCTTTTTCTTGCTAAAGAAGTTTTTACTTTAAAAAGGCTTTCATATCTTTTTTGATGATATCTAATCTACTAGAAATCACACAGTTACAGTTTTATAATATCAATAGATGTGTGATTGAAAACCTTGTATGGAACAATGACTAATAAAATTCCGCTTGAATATTTGTCCAGCCATTTCGGCACAGTTGTATTACCGGTGCCACCTCCAAAGATGGTGGGTGTTTGTATTAATATTCAGCGATGTTTCTGGTCAGACTACAAGCTTCACGAATTATTTCACGATTAAAATCAAAGTGTTCCCTCTGGAAACAACTGTGCCCGACCAATATAGGAATATATTCAAAATAATACGTGAATCATAAAAATTGTAAATCTCTTTACGAATTGCAAGCGGACGAACGAGCATTACATTTGCCACATTTAAAGATCATTGAGGTGAGGGATGATATAAAAAAAGTAAATAATTTGTTGAATAAAATGCATTAGGAATACATTAAATCAATTTAAATCAAATAAAATCATCGTACACACTACCTACTGTACTGTTCTTACACAGAACATTGACATGACATATAAACTTTCTACATTGAGATGAGAGCATAACATCTTTTCACATCTTTTGCTGCACCTCTACGGCCACGCTACTAAAATCGTCGCTCTTTGTAATGTCGGCATAAGATAAAGTGGGCATGATTTTTGGGAATGCCGAATGGCCATGTCTACACTTTTCTTATCCCACACCTTTTCCATCCAAACCCTTAATCCCGACCCATCCTTTATAATAAGCCTATTCTATCCAAAGGTTGACAAAGCATACGCGATTCTTCTGATGTTGTGTCTATGGGCGACGGGGTCGCTTACCATCAGGTGAACCGTCTGTCTTTTTCATAAAAAACGATTTATTTATAACACGAATTCACAAGTATAACTTTATCAAAATTATAAATAAAAAGATAAATTTGAATATTGAGAATTCTAATATTTAAAAATTACAATGTACACATTGTAATTTAAAATAGGAATCCTTGCACGGATTCGCTCGATCATTTTTGATCATGAAAATCATTGTTCTAAAATTAGCTAACGCGTAAATAGGTGTGTGACAATACTTTTTTTTATGCAAAAATGAAAATAGACTGTAATGCAGCTACTAAACAAAAGTTTCGAACACTGCCAATTCTCACTCGTGGAGTAATAAACAAAGTAAAACGGAAAGCCAGTACCTTTCCTGGCACCATGCCAAATATTACTGATGACTATTAAATTTAGGAATATAAATTAGGAATTTCTAATAACAACAATAATAATAATAGCTCGGAATCACTTCGATTTTCGCACAGCATTAAAATCGACACATCCGTCGGGTTTTAAAAAAAAATACGACATTTAAACAATACATTGAAATATATGGAGAAAAGCCGTGCGTCATGGGACACCAATAAAAAAAAATTAAAAACACCGGATAGGAACGAAGTTCCTTATTATATGAAATATAAATTTCAAGTCCTATTCTAGGTATAACGAAAACTATTATTCGGTTATACATTTTATCGATGAAAATAAAAAAAAAACAACTATTTTACATAATTATCTAAACGCCTTTATTTTGTTTATTATCATTTTAATTAATAAATATATTATAATAATATTCATAGAAACAGCTATTAACATGAATAACATATAATAATAATAGCAAACTGCAATAATATAAATAAATTAATAAATAAACCAATCAATAAAGAAATAAATAAATAGCAATAAATAACGATAAATAAATAAGCAGTCACCCTAGTAGACTATTCATTAGACACTATAACCCACATTAGTCTTCGTACATAGACTATAGATATAATAAATCTTACGTTACGGACGTTTCTTGCCGGCTAGGTTACCTCTTCACAACGCCCCATTAGAAACTTCGTTCCAATGAATTATTGTATGGAATATTCTAATCGTTTGTAATTTTTGAATTGCTGATTGATTATGATGACAAACAAATCGTAGCGTTATTTTAAAACGGCACTAAAATAAGGACAATAGGAAAGTTTTCCAAAAAATATATTTAATATTAAAGAAGAAAAGTGCGTTTATTAGAAATTTCCGGTGCTACTTCGGCTCCTACGTCAATAATTTGCAAGAACAAGCGTGGGTAGGAGAAATAAGAGGATTGGAAAGAGTTACTTCAAATACTTGGAAAATGAACACTGTTTACTCGTCCCACAAGGGTTGAGGGACCCCTAATGCTTATTTCTATCTTAAACGTGGAGAAGGGGGTGAGCGGCCCCCGAAATAACAGCTTGAAGTTAATTAACAAACAAAACAAACTGGGCCGGAGTTCGTGAATTATGTATACGGTTAGATCCGCTCCGCTGAACACTCTAGCCTTGGATCTTGATTCTTTGTTAGTGTTAAGACGAATATTGCTTTATAATTTTTTAATGATCGTATTTGTCTCCTGAATGATCCATGTCAATGTCAAAATTTATTTTTGAATCGATGTGACAGCAATAATTAACCCGGTGATAAAAGTTGAGATTTACCTTCCTAATTCTTTTATCACCTATGACCATAACTCTCTCTGTTGAGGGTTGCTTGACTGTAAGATAATATTATCCACAATAAGACTATTTTTAACTGGCCCAACTGTTGAGCAAAGTTCATATTTTATAAAAAAAAAGTGTACTATACATTAACGATTTTGTTGGTATGACTTAAACATATATTTGCGAGTATACGCTGCCCAGATAATAAATATATATTTTTTCTTCTGTGGGTCTTCTGAGTGCGTCGTCAACCTGGGAAATTGAATAGCAAGGTATTTCGGGTAGGATAGGGTCGGGATTAAGTATTTGGAAAGGAAAGGAATGGGAAAAGAAAAAGGTAGGAATGGTAATCCGGCAAGGCCAAAAGTCATACATACTTTATTTTATGACGACTTTGTAAAGGCCGGTGGCACTTTATTGGTTGAGCATGGGCGTGTAAGTCCAACAAAAGCTGTGAAAAGATGTCATGCTCTATCTCCTCTAATCTTTGTTGCTTGTAGTATAATACACACAGCCTTAGGGGTATACATCGCCCTCAATCTGGGCTAAATAATTTCCTAGTAGTTGGCCACGGCTAATGTCTGATATTATGTATTTATTATTGCCAGCAGAACGCGGAACAGCCTTCTGCCTATACACCTCACCAAAGCTGTCCTAATATCCTGAATTTTCCTGTACCCCATAAGTTTTTTGTTGCTATAAATTGTATCTATAATTTCTTGTAGAACCTGGACGAGGTGCATATAGCGCTGGAAGTATGCACAGAGCCCAGGGTGATGAACCCTGGCGCTGGTGGCGCTATGCCCGTGCCTGGCAAGTACAGCTACATTCATAAGGTGACGTATTCTCTTGAAGCTTTTTTCTTCTGAAATGCGAAGATAGAATATCAATGTAGGTCTTTTTATTTGGAAAAGAGGGGTATGGGCCTACATAAGGATATTTTTCGCGTAATATAAATAATTGATATACTATTTTTATGTTATAAAACTGAATATTATTCAATTTTATTAGATCATTTTATCAGCAATATTCCGCGAAAAAACCCTAACCCTTTTGCAGGTTGCAAGCAAATACGTGATCGCATGCGTAAAGCACCTCCCTCCCTTCCCACACTGCTTGTGCGTGCGCTCTCGTGCACGATCATGCACGTGCAGACAAAACCACCACCAAGCACTAATGTTGGCAGGACCATGCAGAATTCCACACCAGCAGGATGTTGCCACTACGAATGATTCGTATTGCTTGCAGGTTGTAAGGGGTATTTTCGCGGATTATTGCTGATGAAATGGTCTAATACAATTGTATTCTAAGGACCTCCGGAAAGTAACGCATGATTCCTTTAACTATCTGAATAGTATTTTATTTCTTACTTAAATTCTGAAAGCACCAGTCGGAATAATCTAAAGATTTATATATTACTAAATTTAATAGACTTTATTTAGCCTATCTTATAATGATATGCATTTGTTTATTAATAAAATTACTTATTTTTGCATTTTCATATTGTTGCTTATATAACAAGGATGTCACGTTATTGCTTAGCCTATTGTTTCCTGTATTTTTAAACCACGCCCCGAGTCAAATAGAGAGAAAGTTTCCGAGTCTAGACTATGCATTTTATAAACATTTAAGATAGTTATTATAGGCGAATAAATAAATATTTTTTAATTAAAATAATCTCGAGGAAGTTTTTTCTAAGCCGTTTCTTTTCAAACCATCTTAATGTCACCTCTAGGTCACTTACATTGTGATTTTCCGATATTGGAGTTTTCCTCAAACGTCGCTGTACGACTTTGCACTTTATTGCTTGCAGGTGATAGACGGCATTTCGGTGGCCGTGAACCATGTGCAAATCGACTTCAACTGTGACGCGTTCACCAGCAGTGTTCAGGTTAGTTAGTGGTTAATTTTACACTAATAGTCTCGATAAGTAAATGAATAATGTATTATAACACGCTTTCATAACTTTATAAAATTCAGGTTAAAGTGTTCTAATTTTATCTTATTCTTGTTTTATCCATACATTTAGTAATTTATTTAATTCAGATACAAATATATTTGTACATACATAGACGCTTACCCGTTCTTAAGAAACGTCAAATTTATACATTGTCAAATTATAAAGGTAAGCTACCGCTCAGAAGGCAGATTCTACTGATAAGAGCTGGCGAGAAACTCAGCAGTTGCTCTTTTAAAATAACATTTCTTACAAAGTGTAGTGTACAATGGTTTGTTTCTGTCTGTTTAAGAGTCAACAGTATTATTCCCATACACGCAAATCATCAAAATATTCTTTAATGGTATAATACGCTTTAAGTACAAGTGTGTTTCGTACTTTGCCCTTAAATATATCTAAGAGCATGTCTAATATAGATCGCGGAATTATATTATATATACGTACATAAATGACCTGTTGGTCCTTCTGATATTTAATTTATGTCTGTCACAATTTATTAAATTACAATAAATATTTTTTCAGACAATTACATATATTATTTTTTGTGAATAACATATATTATTCTTGTGTATAGGTTTTGAAGATTCCTATTCGGTATATAGTTGAGAGTGAGATGGATGCTGTTTTTATTTGTACGTTAATGGACTTATTCGCTGGTTGAAAGAATTCTTTCGTCATAAAATAACACTATAGCAACTATTTATAGGATTATTGTATGTATTAGTGCTTGTGCGAAGACATTTAACTATTTGTATAATAAGATTAAAGATATTGTTCTACTTTGATATTCTGAATTCGAAGTATTATACGTGTATTAAATAAAAAAACTTGACATTACACAACACATGTTTTTATGAAAAAAAAAGACAAACGAACTGACGGTTCACCTGGTGGTAATTTATCCCGTCGCCGATGGGCACACGCGACATGCGGAGAGTTGCGAGTGCTTTGTCAACCTAGGAAATGGAATATAATAGGTTTATTGGATAGGATGGGTCGGGATTAAGAATTTGGAGGAGATAAGACTTGAAAAAGAAAAGGGTAGACATGGCCCTCCGGCATCCCCAAAAGTCTTGCATGCTTTATTTTATTCCGACTTTATAAAAGGCGGTGGTATTTCCCCGGACGAGTGTGGCCGTAAAAGTGCAGCAAAGG
>JAOCPS010059745.1:0-16436 GCA_025505425.1 Graphium colonna | reverse complement strand
TTACCGATATTTATTGTGATAATAATGCTTACATTATAATAAAGATAAATTTTGAGTTTTGTGTAAGACATAAAACCCTAAATTGCAAGTTCAAACATTTTTTTTTGAAGTTTAGACTCCTATAAAAATTCTCGTAGAATTATATTACCTCCTATAGATGTTCTCTACGTAAAGAAAAAAATCCGTAGAGACTCCGGGTTTTGGAGATATTTGAAAGACAACAAATTTATAAGAAAAAAATCACAATTTGCTTTCTACATCGAAAAATTGCATTCTTCATCTTTATGAACGATTTTAAAAATATCGATTATGTAAATCTTTAGATAGATAGATATTACTTTTTACAATTTAAAATTACTCATAATGAGAGGAAAGAAAACTTGACGCAAAACGCTTAAGATCAATGCCTAGTTTTATGTGGCACGATAACCAAGTTGCATCAAGTTCAAACATTTTGTTTGGAGACTAAACTTATCATATTAAATCCTACAGAAGAACTACTTTCCTTAAAGAAATCCCGATATTTGATATTTGACAAAATGGCAAAATCGATTCATGAAAAATAGTTTCTATTGAATACATCTCTATAACAGGTTGCGTAAGCGTCATGTAGGTAAAGCAATATTCATACTTTTATACTTAAAATTAAATTCCCTGTTCAAAAACCAAATACATGAAGCTTATGGTCGTTAGAAGTTATGGAAAATTTTTAAAATATAATTTTCATTGTGATCAAGACTTTGTTTTTTTTTATATGGAAAGGAAGACAAACGAGCAGACGGATCACCTAGTGGCAAGTGATCCCGTCGCCCATGGACACACGCAACATCGGGGGAGTTGCGAGTGCGTTGTTAACTTTTGAAATTGGATACAGTAGATTTATTGATAGGATGGGTTGGGAGTAAGGATTTGGAGGGGATAGGAGTGGAAAAAGAAAAGGGTAGACATGGCCATCCGGCATCCAGAAAAGTCATGCATACTTAATTTTATGCCGACTTTATAAAGGGCGGTGGTAACCCAGACGAGGGTGGCCGTAAAAGTGCAGCAAAAGCTGTGAAAGGATGTTATGTTCTACCACCGTTTATTACTTTTGGGCACTGTCCTTTTACTATCTTTAAGGTTGTCAATAAGCATAAAGTAAATAATCTCATCTCTGACAAAGTTACCCTAAATATATAACGAACTGGCGCCTTTTGAATTACTCTAAACTTTTTTAGTCTGCCCCAAATTGATTTTTGTCGCCGTGCATACATGGGTTATCTGGAGAGAGGCGACGGTTGCCGATATGTAAACTGCTTAGTCCGCTCCCGCGATACCATCGCCACTCGGCGTACAAATAGCGCTGTTAACCTTAACACCGGCCAGTACTTTGATTAGGGTTGCCAAGTTATACCATCAACGATATAAAAAAAACGGCATATAAAAATACGGCAACAGCATAAGAGTTCAAGTGTAGTTAGTTAAGACACTGCTACCTCGACAAAAGTTGCTAAAGTATTATAAAACTCTGGTTATGCAAAATGCTGGGAAGTTAAAATGCTGGTAAAGTTTTGTACATTTATTATTATGTATAACACTGGCAGTTTCAAGATATAATGCTTAATGGTTTATAGCCACTGAATAAGATAAAATCAGAAGTTGATCGAATTGTTAGATTACAATTTTATTGATGTGAAACATCAATAGGCTAGGGTAAACCTGAATGTAAGTACTATACGTAGCAGTGTGTTTGACGTGGCGACGCTATTATATTCAATAATTAATTATTATTATATATATTTATATTATTTATTGTAATTTTTATTTCAACAAAATAATTTCGACGTTTCACATCTGCCAGTAGTCACATGATTAGACGGCTCATATTTTTACAGTTTGGTGGCAATTATTCATTGCACTTTTCTTAAATAATATAATGAACGGTCAATACAATATAATCTATTACATATCAGATTACTATCTTCTCAGTTATTAATATATGATAAGTAATATTTATAAGATAGCAGAACTAATATGACATTTTCTATAGCATTATTAGCTCTGAAGCGATAGATGCAAGCCGATAATTATGAAGAGAAACAAATATTTGTCCGGCTCCCCTACGGCTGAACTTCAAATATTATTCCAGATCAAATATTACACTACCGGTCAATACCGGCTATTTGGCAACCCTGAGACACCCCGTCCTCCGTCCCTTTTGCGCTCGTTTCTTACGCGGCTAGGCGTCTCGCTCGCACCCGTAACCGCCATGTTGTATAAGCGATGAGCGAGCAGGCGATGAATTAAATGATAGCCGTACGTACGGAGCCTTCACGGGTCCCCGTAAAATACGATATGAAGTACACTTGGTAAAATACCGCACCGTATTCCTTATTTATAAATGCGACAACATTCGAGGGGCCCATTCATGCATTCTATTACATGCCGAGTAGTCCGCCATTTTGAGTTTTTGTCATACGCTCGGAACGATCGCACGGGTATTACGTTTTTGCGTTTTGAAGTTTTGAAGATTTTTTATTGTAGATGCTTCGCTTATAGAATTATATTCCTGTTATGAATTAGGCAATCATAAACTGGATACGTCTCGTTTTGCGAAATGATTTGATGTATCAAATTATATTTAGGTTTTTTATGCTTGTAAAGCCATGAAGTCTGTTATTTTAATGATTTCGATTTACCTTTAAAAGTAAAATAAGTTATTAATAATCTAAATCAAAATATGTTTATTCAGATAGTCGAATTTACATCATTTATGTTGATCTTATGAGTCCTATTACTAAGATAGGGGACAATAGGATCAAGAGAAACTCTACGAATTCCATAATAATTATAGCTTAAATAGGAAGATGTCATGTTTTACGCAGTCGAAAGCCTTCGATAGATCACAAAAAACACCGATTGCATTTTGAGATTTTTCCCATGCATTATATATAAAATGAATCACGACTTTCCCAATGTCTATTGTACGTAGATAATTAACGATAGCTAAGTAAAATGTAGCACGGAAAAGAAATTGAAATATAAAAATCCACCAGCCATTTTCTAATTACAAGTGAACCGGTAGATCGTCGGCGTAGAGAGTGAATTAGCGTCACTCCACTAAACTCTTGAAGTCCTCTAATTCCAAGTTAAGCCGACTTTCTATGCACCTGCATAAGCTGGTTTACACACATGTTTGCGTACATGGTATGCAGATAATATCTCGAAGCGCGTGCAAAAACCCCGTCGACATATTTATGGCTTCGACGCGCCAAGATATCTTTTAATATCCAAGTATTAAGTTCTTAGAAAACTTAATGTGACCTACATAAGTTAATTTGCTTCCCATACTTAATTAATTAAAAGTTCCTAAAGCTATCCAATTTCATAAGTGTCCGTGCAAATAAAATGAGAGTTGAAGTAAAAAATATTTTATCAGCAAACCCTGAAGGTGAATCTCGCAAGAAATAATACAAAGACGTTAAGATCTATTCAATAACTTTACCTATTTAAATAACTGTAAATGAAATAACTTAAGTAATAAAATATTTAAATTATAAAATTTTACGACACTTACTAAGAAAGGTACGTCTTTAAACGAACATTTATATTTAAAAGATTTTTAATGAGTTAAAAACGTCTCTATAATTCGATGACAAAAGTTGTAAAACTCAATTAACTTAATACGATTCCCTTTAAAATCGCAACGGCGTTTTTTCACCAATTCAAACACGAAAATATTGTTTTCCGGGGCAATGAACGTACGTTACATCTGACAGCGCGCCGAGTGTGCCGGCGGCCATTTTGATTCCGTGCGACGCGCGGTGTCGAACGAGGCTTCAAATTGAATTGCGGTCATTGTTAAATCGACACCGGGCCCGGGACTGTTTTATATTTCATTGCTTGGCTTTATTATTTTTATTGGACACCAGTCTCTGCTCCCGGCTTGCTCGCTTTAAAAAAATGATTTTGATTATTTCGAATTTAGAACGCCACGTGGCTCGACACGTGTTCGTCGATTATTTGAATATGCTAAACTTAAAAACAGCCTTTGTTTATTTAATGTTGGCTATACTGTTTTTTTTTTTGCGTAATATGAAAACAGCATTCCTCATAAATTTGACAATGCGTTATTGGTGAAGTTATTTTTAATTATTTCTTTGAATTGTTTCTGTCCATTTTATCCTTTTTACAAACAGAGATAGAAGTTCATTGTATGTAATTATGTATGTGCACAGAAATAAAAACAAATAGATTTCATTACGTAACTAAAATGTCAACCCGATTTTCATTTAGCGCGAAATCGTGCACACATGTTGTGCACACAGCCACGTACATTCAGTGAGTAACGTTCCCGACCGTATTTAGGTCGTCATAACTCAATTTGAAGTCACACACACAGTAACGTTTGATGAAATATTCCAAATGGATAATTTATAAATCGCGTGGATATATGTTTACTTTTCATCGTTACCATGTTTCATAAAGATAGTATACTAATTTTTTTCTTTTTATATCTTAGTAACCAACTTCAAAAAGGCAGAGGTTCTTAGTTCGATTGTATGTATATCTCTTTTTCATGTATTTGCCCACATTTCTCGGTAAGATATGATCTTGATTTTCAAAATATTTTTTTTTAATTCAAAGGAGTTTTGAGGTGGTCCCATATAATTTTCTGGAACTTTTTGCTTCTTAACGATCCAAATGTAATGAAAGTTTACTTCGGAGGCATTTAAGATGCTTTCGCCTTTTTTTTGTGTAATTAATACTCTTTCAACGACTTACGCGAATATTTGATATTTTAAATTAAACAACAAACTTAAACAACGGATTTTATCGCGGTTTATTAGGGAGGACTACCCGTGACCATGAACGCTGTAAAGGGTTCGAAACGTCGGATGATAAAATTTAAAATCAAACCGCGATAAAATCCGTAAAGTTGATTAATTTAAAATAATTAATACTCGTTTTAAAAATACAGCTGCCATTATGCACGATAGTTACTCAATCTAATCTCGACTAATTAAATTCGAAACTCGAAAATGTTACTAATGACGTCAATTTTGAGCTTTACTAAATTTAAACTAAGATAATATCTGCGAAAAAAAGCAGTGTTTCTATTTCAATAATATAAATTTTATTTTTAGTTTTTTCAAAAAAAGCGAGCAACGAAATTTTAAAATTAAGATTAGTTTTGTTTATATTTTCTAAAAAAATACTCTTTATTTTTGATTGTTGTTTTATATCCATTGTAATCATAAATTTGATCAAAACATTGTTGCGTCGAGTTTTCTTTTGTACATTATTCTATGAAGCTGTAAGAAGCAATTGAAATAAAAATATTTTCTAGATAAATTCATTGGAGATTCTTCTGAGAATACACAATAGACAATATTTTATATTGGAACGACTAGGTCAGTGAGATATTCAAACATTACCATGTACTCTAGTATAGTTTACAAAGGAACTCCCATTATACATACCATAGGCAGTCACATGACATCAAGTGAATCGATCATTTCCCCTTCATTTCTTATTTAAATAGAAATATTTGTAGAAATGGCTGATTTATTTTGATTTATGTTCGATACAAATTTATTTATTTGAAGAAAGTAGTTGATCGTCCTTGATTTATTCATGTTGAAAAGCTCGGCTAAAATATTCATAGACTCTTGAGATAACGCAAACATTAATAATCGACGTGTCAAATAAAACGATTCGTCAAGAACATTTGAATTAGGTTTGCTCTAAATTTCCAATACTGTATGTAAATATAAAATTTTTTCGATCTATTTCATCGAAAGAATTTTATATTTATTTTAATATTGTTGCAAGTAATGTAATTATATATTTTCTTTATCGTTATAAGTAACTTTATATATCTATGTATATGTGTGCTTCTTTGGCCTAAATAATAGTATTGTGGTCATATATAACAATAATTTATATTAAATAAGGAAGCATCTTAATAAAACAAAGAAGTTGTGTTTGTATGTTCAATAATGCATACAAATGAACAAATAAATCTTCCATTTTATTTTCTAGTTTTATTTAAATAGTGTTATGACAGTCAATATCTTGAATAAACTCATACATTGATGGGATCAGAGAAAAACTATTCTTTTTCTGTGCATAAACAAAGATATTTTCAAAAATATTAGCAAAAACATAAAAGTTTATCGACCGTTCGTTCCTCGGCTGCAAAACTGGCCATGTTTATTTTATAAACATATAGCGAAGCGACCCGAAAGCGTTTCGTCTCAAAGGCAGATACGATATTATTACAAAGAAAACGTTTTGAACGATAATAAAACATTGAATACAGTAATTGGATATGGGGTCTAGTTGTTCGTGCGCAAAATTTATTCGTCTCTATTATGCCGTATTCCTCCGGCGACGCCATATTCAAAACAAGAATATGTAAGCCCCGCGTATATTGCCAATCACAAATGGAATGTTCTCGATAAAAGAATTTGGTTTTGCTCGGATACGTGGCGATTTGATTTTCGAACGAACGCGTTTAAACGTAAAATATCTTCGTGTGCTCTATTCTTTTTTTCGTGGCAATCCTTTCGTTTTTTATTATGCCAGTGTCTATACTTTTATTCGTTTATGTTTTAGTGTTTTAACCGACTTCAAAAAAGGAGGGAGGTTCTCAATTCGAATGTTTATATTTTTTTATGTACGTCGAACATATCTCCGCCATTTTATTATTCTGGAATGGTCCCATAAGACTTTTTTCTTTTAAATCAAAACAACAAAATTTAGGAATGAACTAATGTGAAAAAAAATATCTGATTGAGTACACTTCCACGATGGTCCTACAAAATTTTTATAAAAATCATATTAGTAATTTGTTTTTAAAATCAAAATAATGGAAAAGATGTTTCGAAAGTTCATTTTTAAGGCCTTTGAAGTCGGTTTTTGTAATTTTCTGTAAAAATAAACTTGTTATATTCAGAGTAGATTAAAAATATCGACGACAAGTCGTAAAGTTATATAGTTTTAAAGAGCAGATAAAAATATTTCAATGTACTTCTATGTAATTTTTGCGTTTCTTTTTTTCGACATAAAACGTTACTTTGTATGCAGAACAAATCAAATAATGTTTCTTTCCTGTCATTATCTTATCAGAGCTTAATCGCGTTATCACAGTATCGTAATATCAGCTAGCAAAATTACTCACGCTTTTTTATTAACTTAACATTTGTATCACCGTGTCCGTGCAAAATGTTTCTCTTATGATGGTTATATTTGTTTTCCTTCTATACCATCTTCTAATTTTACTTTAAGAACATTTCTTTGCATCTAAAATAATACAATAAAAATCTTTGTGTACATAGCTTTAAATTATGAATTAACGACAATGCTCAAAAGCGGTGCCAAGAATTCTCATGCGTCAAGATGAAAATTATAAAGTAATTATTTCCATAATTTTTTTATGAATAATATTTATGAAATTTGCTTTACATACAAGACTTACACAATCTGCCATAGATATGTACAATGCAATAGAAAGAAAAAAATTAATAATTGATTTTTCAATTTTATCAAATATTTTCGAAACCCGGTTTTCTTTAAGAACACCGGAACTTCTGTAGGAGTTAGTATTATCAGTCTTAAAAAAAAAACGTTTGAACTTGATGCAATGTGGTACGGTATGCCATATGGGCATTGTCCTTTGGATCATTTTTTTATTTTTTTTATTAATAACAGATATAGGTGTAATCTTAGGCATTCTAGGTACCAGGTTATCAGAGGTCATGAAGTAGGGAAAGGCTTCGTCGGAGCCATAATGCAGGCGGGGCTCCGTCGACTAATGCTAGGCTAAGCGTTGCTTGCCTTGCCACGGCTACCATGTTATTGTGAGCAAGAATACTGAGGAAATCGAAATAGTTTAACTATTTATTTAGCGATTATTTTTTTGCTGTTGTTACTATTTTAAATCAAGAATCCGAATACATTACTCGGTATACAAATTAAAAAGATTAGAAAAAGAATAATTATGATCGTTTAAACAGATTTGACTGTAGACAAATATTATAGGTGTATAGAATTTTATAGTTGATATATATTTTTGTTTATAATGAAAAAAAATCATTATTTGATATGTCTCCAGTGTAGAGAAAAACTTTATAGATTCATCAGGATTAATATTTTTTTTTTACAAAAAAAAAAGAGCCGTCACTTTATGTGATGGCTGGCAGATGTGATACAACGAAATTATTTTGCACAAGTGAATAAAAAAGATAATTATTAATTTAATTAATTATTTGATAATTATTAATTATTGAATATAATAGCTTCGCCATGTCTCACACATTACTACGTATAGAGAATCAAAACGAATTTGAGTATGCTGCTTATGTTTTTTGTTTTTTTTTATCGAGATATAGCAGTGTTGAATTGATTATAAGTACCAGGATCCCATGGCTTACGAACAGTCACAGTAATGGCCCAGCATTGTAACACTAGCCGCCAGCCTCGCTCTATATGCGGTCGTGGAGTAATAAAACTCGTCACGTACAACTGCAATTCTGTCACGCATGACAATGTCCTCTATGGTAATCCCTAGAAAATGTCACGTGAACCTTTTTTTTTTATTCCCTAAGGTTGATTAAAATTCTGCCATTACACGGTTCTTGAATCTGATTTAGTTTTATGTGAAATTTAAATGGAGAATGACTTATAAAAGTTCGGTTTCTTTTTTTTTTATTTAATTTGAGTCATAATTCAAAATATGTTTATTCACATAGGCGCTTGTTTGCGCTTATGAAGGTAATGTTTTACATAAAGATTCGTTCATAATAAGCTACTAACATTTCGGAACGCAGATTCTACTGAGAAGAGCAGGGGAGAAATTCAGCAGTTGCTCTTTTAAAATGATGTTGGCTTACATTTTTTTTGCATACATTGACTTGCTCTTAAGCCCATGCAAGTAACAACAGTACTATGACCACGCAGTTGAGTCATCAAAGTATTTAGCATTGCTATAATAAGCTTTACTTAAAAGTGTATTTTCAATTTTACATTTAAATTGTTTAAAAGGTAAACTTAATGAAAGACTTGATATTCTGAAATGTAACGCACATTTTATACAATACTTTTGTTAAAAAAGGCTGTTTGTGAAATGAAAACACTAAATCTCTCTATCTTTGTGATGAAAGAGAGTGTTTTGTTTAATTTTGTCTCTATTTGTATTTACATTTAAAATATAGAGAACGACGATGGACTCGTTAATTATATCGATAATTCTTTTTATTATTCATTCAATTTCTCCGCAAAGATAAAAAAACTTCTTACAATAACGCTCCTTTTATATATAATTGGTAACTGTAAAATTTTCTGATGATAAATTTCCACTCATAATTTTAATGATAAGACCTTTTTATTGTGCCTTCATACCGCCTGAGACCAAATTTTTTTAAAAGAATTACCAACTTATTTTACCTTTATAAGGATTTAAAATTTAACATGGAGCTTAATTCTCTTATTATTTTAGCCATATACAGTAATGTATTTATAAATGTATTTCCTTAAAGGAAAACACATTAAAAACTTTGCAAAATTGTTTTCGATGTTATTTTATAATCTCTTGACATAAAATCGCTTTCATCGTTCAATTATTTCGAGTCGCTTTCTTTATCAATATGGACATTGTTATCGCGGCGTTTTAAGTAATTAATATTTATTTTCGGCTCGTTTAATCTATTTAATTAAAATTATAGTACAAAATTTATTAAAGTGACAATTGAAATGAGTACAATCTTATAAATATAAATGAGTTTGCGTTCTTTTATAAGATATTGCATAACTTCAACCCCTTAATAAATTAATAGACGTAAAGCTTTTTATTGTTTGGAATAAAAAGACTTTTTTTATATATTAAGGAGATTTATGAAGAAGAGCTTAAGCTGTCTAGCATCACGCTACTAATTTTAGGAGCCGAGCAGTAAATTATAAGGCGGGTAAAACCTAGAGGAGAAACAAGGTAGATTAGATTATATTCACATTACATTATAATATTAGCAATTTATAATAATTCGAAGATTTTCTTTTAACCGACTCCAAAAAAGGAGAATGTCGTTTTCTTTTTTGTTACGCCCATTCTGTATTTTTTTATCTGAAAGCATATACCTACTCCACGTTGGTCCAAAAAAATTTCAGAAAAATTGATTTTGTAGTTTATTTTTGAAATCAAAATAACGCAAAATAAAGATCAAATGTAGTCTACATTTGATCTTTCTTTTGCGTCATTAAGACGCTTAATGTTTGTTCTTTGTAATTTTCTGTAAAAAATTATTTGTGCATTATAAATAATTTAAATTTGTATTTATTATTGGATTTATCTATATAATCTGTATCCAATATGGCGTCATTAATCAATTCATGAGGCGGCTGTACCACAGCGCTCATGTACAGAGATCAAAGCCTCCCTTCAATTTAATTATGGATTTGATTGGATCTGATATTAACGGCCTACTATGTTCTCTCGTTACAATTAATAATTAATATATCTGCAGACATGACAGACAATGTGTTTTCTGGATTAATTAATGTCTTGTTTAACACAAGGACAGATAAAAATTGTACCCGCGAACTCGCAATGTGTCGAAATTTTACTTTATCTGACATCTTTAAATACAGCTGCTTGGGTAGAAATTCTATATTTTAATAAAGAAGTTTCTAGAATTTTTTTGATAGATTTTCAAGTATACTAAAGTATTATTTTCTGCTTTGTCCTCATTATTGTTTGTTTATTGTTCCGCTTCTATAAAATATAACATAATAATGTAAAGACCGTCTACATTGTTTTATTTTATTGGTCAACGAGATAATATAATTTATTATTATTCAACGGCTTATGTCTGATAATCAACATGTTTATAACATGATAATTAAATTGTTTACGATCTACTGGTAAATGTTTATGTTACATTTTAATGTATTTTATGGTAATTAATTTGATAAATAAGACACGTTTATTTAAAAAAACGAGGTGTATTTATTCAAAGGTATTTGAATTAGACTTGAAACATGAATTGAGCATAAATAACGAAAGCTATATACAGAAACTAGAAATGAGACTTGTCGTGCGCGTTTTCTTTGCACGCGCCACGCTCATAATTACATTTCCCTTGCTGGGGTAACATGAAGCAGCCGAGCTCATTTCATAACCCATAATGCGTTCGCTTCGACCTTTTCACTCCAAATACGGCGGAGAGGGACAGCTGCGTCCATAAAATGCCCATTCACCGAAGCTTGAACCCTGCGCCACTCGAAATACGCGCGGAATTCGTTTGAAACTAGAGAAAGCATGTCTTCCGCATCCAAACGGCGTACGACCGTGGAAGTTTTCTGCTTCATTTATTAGCGGGCGATGTCGACGCGGAGCCAATAAAGCGGCGAGCACTCGCCACCCTATCCAGACGATTTATGAGCGAAACTCGCACTAATTCCACTAACAGCGCGTTCCTAATTTGAATGTTAAGTTTTCTTTTTTTGTAGAATTTAAAGGCTTTAAGCCAGCATCGCCTTTTTCGTGGCGTTTATGACATGAATCATTTATGGTGTTCTTTTTTAAAATTTAAATTTTTAATGTCTTACACAGACACGATTTTGGTACAGCCATTTTGAAATTTTATTTGTGTGTACGTTGACGAAGAGTGTCACTATGTTCCTTCCATAAAGCTTTGTACGACTGTACGTCGAATTTATTTCGAGATCTCACACGCGCAGCTCGTAAACACGGATAGAATAGAACTGTTATTCCGTGCGAATAGCTTTTGTTATCGGGAATATATTATGTCGGATTTTGTTGCGTGCGGTAATAACGGTTCTTTGAATTTATTATTTGGTTAATTCTTTTTATCAAATATACATATAGTGTTATTGTGCTAGAATACTTTTATTCCTTTTTATTAGTTTTATAATATGAAAGTTTTACTTTTTATGGTTGAAATTTTCTACAAAAAAAATGCTACAATAACCCTTTTCTTACAAAATATTGTTTTAATCGGTTCGAAGAAATTACATGTTAACAATGAAAAATGTATATTGTTTAATTCGCAAATGTCTCTGTCTTTTCTACAATTAAAATTTGAAAAGTTCGCTTTCCGTTAATAATAAAAATTAACAAATATAATATACGAAGGCAGTATTTCAATGGCTTTATTATAAGTTTTGTTTGAAACGCTCTCCAAAGAAACTACAGACTCCAAACTTTCTTTCGACATCCGCTTACTACGAACTCGAAATACATGAAAACTTAAGTTTTAAGTGATAACGTAATACTTTGTTGTTTTTTAAAAGATTATTCAATATAATGTAATATTTTAATGTTGTTAGAATTATCTCGGATCTCGATCAAGTTTTTTTTTTGTATCGTAAATATAAAATCGTGAATACATTATAAAGCCAAATCGTGTTATTTGAATACCATTTAGTTTTTACAAAATCTTTACACGATCATTAAGTTGACAATCATATTTATTATTTCCAGTTGAAATGTTAACATGTTTAGCATTAATGAACTATAAAATCAATGATAAGGTTTATTTATATTCTTTTTCTTTTTATTACAGGTACGTTTACATTTGCGATGATGTTTTCAAATTTGAAGTATCTGAGGTAAGAATGGCAACCATTAATTTTTAAAGACTTAACATACACTTTTTTTTATGACAACATTTTTATTTTTTGTGACAATTTAATCGCTGTTTTTTTTTATTTATATAATGATTATAGATATCATGTGTGTAGTTTTTAAGTTTTAATTTACATCTATCATATTAACAATTATTTACATCGAAATAAATAAATAATGATAAAATAATCCGAATACGAAAACTGATTCGTTCTGTTTTCATTATACTTTTTGGCACCAATATATTTATGAACGTGGAACATTTGCAGCAGCAGTTTTATAATAAAATTGATGCTCACCCGTTGCCAAAATGTTTTGGAATCTTTGTAATGACATTGCATATTTGTGACTCGGCTCACAAACGATTTAATCGAAGATATCGAATGGGATTAATAGTAGATAAGCTATTGGTTGTTAAGAAAATAATTTTATTTAATTATTTAATGGTCTTCTAGTTAGTTACGAAGTAGAACTAAGAAGATAAAATAATAAAGTTATTTTAATGCTATTTATAACGTTATTTTGGCTATTACCAGGCAGACAGGATTATTTGTCTATTTGATATATTTTATTCTTTAGATTTTTTGGGACAATTAAAATCACAATATGATCCAAAATAAACTAGTATTATGTGAAATGGTGGTGCACAATAATTGAAATAAAATATTGTAATTGACTGTTATGTTGTTTAATTATAATTTACTTTATTTTGTGGTTTTATGGTTTCCAACGGATCTTTAACAAACGTGTGACGCTTAATGCCTAATAAAGACATTATTGAGGTAAACGTGAAATGGAAATATCTTAAGGAAAAACGATGTTTTTTTAAGTGTCTATAAAAATCCGATAACAGAGTATCCAGATCAATAATGTGCACATACACTGCGTAATAAGTTTGCAGATGTTAAAAATTAGTAAAAACACTTATTTTTATCCTTCTTGTGTTATCGGTTTTTTTTTAAATTTATCCATCTATTTTAAAAATACTTTGAAAAATGAGTTAATATTTTAATTTGCAAATCGTAACAATTAAGCACTGGTACTGTTATACATCAAAGATGTCGTAAAACATTTTGGTAAATAACGTCAATTTCAGATTAAGAACGATAGCATCGATGCTTTACTCAAATACTGGTATTTCAAAGATATCGATGTATCGTATATCCCACGGTGAGCCTTGCAAATATTGTCTCTGGTAGTCGGGAGCGTCTAAATCTCCCGCCGGCGCGAGGGGAATTCGCGCGCTTTGATCTCCTCGTCCGCCATTTTCTTGCGCCGTGCTCTTTAATTATTTCGCCTTTGAGACGGGCCCTCTCTTCGCGGGGTGAATTTTAAGGGGCCCGCGAAATGGACTCTTAATTACGACTGCCAACTTCTATTTGTAATAATTAATAACGTTTTCTTTTTTTTCCGTTTTCTCGTGTCGAAGGACGAAGGCGGATGAGGCTCATGGAAATTTTCTGAAATGATTCGATTTCGTTATTCTTTCTTGTTGAGCGATTTATAGATGTTTTATTAGAGATCTTTACGAACCAAATAATCACAGATATAGTATTAGTTGTAGTGTCGTCTTCAACTGTATTAGTTGGACTGTGTCGTCATTCAACTGCTTATTTTAAAAGCGAATGGGCAGATGGTTTGCCTTAATTTTTGTGATTACCATCGCTCATTGATACCCACAATATACGTTCATATAATACTTAATGTTACATAGAAGAATTTGGGTAGAAGGCAGGGAGAACATATAAGTCTGGAAAAGTATAAAAGAATGTAGTAAGCAATTTTACTTTGATTTTCTATGTGAAACGATCGTACATTCAACATGATTGAACTTTAACGTGATATGAAAGATGCCTTGCTCTACCACCTGGAAAAAAATCATCGCTCTACATAAAAATACATTAACAGACACTCAAAACTTCATATTGCCCTATAATACTTTCCTTTGCGTAAAGAGCTGCTTCAACAAAATTCAGCGGAATGGAAAATAACATCGCACACGCCATAATAGTTCGTATTCCCCCGTACAACGGTCTACAATGAATTGGACGTAAGTATGGATTTCCAAAAGCCGCATCCGCGCATTCTTGTACAGACGGACAGACCTATTATTTTATTGAGGAAGTTGGCCCAGGTCGCTCGTTAAACGTCGACTGCGGCGATCCAGTTAATCCATTACAATTTTATAATGTCATAAACGTTCCACGACTGCCAGCCAACTGTTAAAAAGTTTATACGTCATTATGATATATATTTATACGGCTTTGCTAATCTATATTACATACATTTGTGCAAATAAATGATATTAGGGACTATTTCTGTGACTAATAGTTTTTTGTTATCGTCCTTGTGGTCGATCTTTACAAAAAAGATCTCTCAATTTTTTTCGCTAAAACACTGATGTTGATTGGACAAAAAATAAAAGGTAAGACAATCGACGAATAAAAGGTAATTTATTATTTTGTCTGGGCCTGATTCATAACATCTATGGTTTATTTCTGGAGCTACCTATCAGGTCTACAGTGAACGCAAACGTTTGGAGGCAGATCATTGAGGCCTATCAAATACGATATCAGTAGTAAGGGAACGATTGGGAAGAAGAAGAAGAGATGGTGACCATGATTGACGCTTGTTGCTTGCAAGTTATGACAAAAACTATATTTTCTCTTCCTGTTCATATCTGGAAATACTGTAAATCTAACAAATTTTAAAATAAATCATCCTATATTACGTTGCTAGGCTTAAATCATTATGTAGTTGTTAAATTTGTTTTTTTTTTTAATGGAAAGAAAGACAAACGAGCAGACGGTTCACCTGATGGTAAGCGATCCCGTCGCCAATAGACACGCGCAACATACGGAGAATTGCGAGTGCGTTGTCAACCTGGGGAATACGATAGAATAGGTCTATTCGATAGAGTGGGGTCAGGATTAAGGATTTGGAGGCGAAAGGAGTGGAAAAATAAAAGGGTAGGCATCCCCAAAAGTCATGCATTCTTTATTTTATGCCGACTCTGTAAAGGGCGGTGATACTTCTCGGGTGAGCGCGGCCTTAGAAGTGCAGCAAAAGCTGTGAAAAGATATGCTATATTACCTACGATATTTGTGTGATAAGTTATTTAAAATTAATATTTACAGCTGATATATATAACTTTTAAAGTACTTCGATTATCTTATGACATATTTCGACCTAATATACAAGCATATTTAGTCCAATAATGATGCCAATTTGTAGAGTACCTCGTTTCGTAGGTCTCGACAGCTCGCGCGTGATTCGTTACAATCAGCCGCCTGTTGAATATTATTAATTAGACGTTTAATGTAACGATGCGCGAATATTGGCGCCCCGCCACCCAATTGACATGCAGATGTGATCTTTTTGCTTGTATCCAAATTGTTTTGTGTTCCAATTATTTCCTTATTATCACAATGGTCGTTGGCTTCGTAATTAACGCTTAACCGTTGTTTAATTTAACTTCATTGCTCTTTTAATTATTTTATGTTTAAATTATATGTTTTATTCGGCTTGCTTAAGTTCTCTTTTCAGTAACATATGTCATTTTAGTATCAAAAATAAACTTGACAAACACTTGGGTAATCATTAAAGCCATTTTCAAAATAGACGTGGATTAGTATATACAGTGTGAACCCCATGTAACGTCACTCAATTTAACGACAAACTCTCTAAAGCGTCGACATCACATGGCTTTCATCGGTCTAGCTTGCCTTTCATACAATGATACGCTCTTTCCATTCAACGCCATAAAATGTAGTCACTTTAATGTCGTTCAACACTATCTATGTATCTATAT
>JAOCPS010059635.1:0-16450 GCA_025505425.1 Graphium colonna | reverse complement strand
AACTGCGGCATTAAATCAGTCGCCATGTAAACAGAGACTGACTGCACCGCGCATGTGATGCATATCAAATTAACGTATTATTAGGTTAGAGAGAGAAAGGGGAGGAGGGTCCTCTCGCTTGTTCGCAACTCAGACATCTAAATCATCAACTCACCGTATACACGTATTTTAGAAAAGATATATGTACATATGTTCCTTGGGATATCTGTTTTTTGACCTCAACTGTATTTATATTCTATTTGCAATAAGAATATTTGTTACAATTACACTTGAAGTTTAATAGTAACAAATTCTATGTCGTCTGTGTTGCAGCTGGTACCAGTTTATACAAAGCAGTTTTAGTTCAAAGTAATATAGAAAGTTCGCATTTGTACATTTCATTGGGCATGACCATTTTAAAATTTAAAGCTTTGAAATTTATACTATTATATGTAATATTATTATATACTTTATTATATAATTTTTAAAAAATTCTAAGAATCTTTTAAATTAATATTGCTTTCCTTTGGGCATGCTATTCAGTAACTTACGCATGCGCCCTGTCACCGCGAAGATTAACTGAAACTTATTCATGACGATTCAATTGAATATATAACTTCGAAAGAAAAAGATCACAAGGATAACGTCAAGCCGTGTGATTTATGCATGTGTTGTGACATGAACAATTGTCTTTTATTTGTAGAGCAGAAGAACATCTGTAATGGTTAATGTATGCGAGTGTACCTTTGGTGAACAGCTTGGTGCCTGGAGTAACCGTAAAGTCTAATGGACGATGACTCTGTCTTTTTTTGGCTGTCGACGCCAAGTGTCCCAATGGACGGACCGCAGCAGGCATGTACCAATTACTGCCTGTCTAATTCATAGACAAAAATATGAATATATAAAAACACTACGATGACCTTACAGTGAATAATATTGTTTTAAATAAAATTATTAATTAAATCAGTAGATATTAAGTTATTATTAATAGTATAATACTTTATAAGCAATGCAGTGGTAGCTCAGTGTCCGGGCGCTCGCATTGTATTCAATTTATCCGAGGCGAACGTGAGTTCGATCTCCAGTGCCGGTACCAATGAAATTGTTAATTACACAATTGCATTTTAATGCTGATTTACCACGTGCTCTGACGGTGAAAGAAAATATCACGAGGAAACCTCTAAGATACGTGAATTCTGCAAATACACACTAAGGGCGCGTAATTGTTTACGTCCTATACCCTCTTTCTGGAGAATTCATTTCATTCATTTCACTTTTAATG
This sequence comes from Graphium colonna, assembly GCA_025505425.1. Taxonomy (NCBI): domain Eukaryota; kingdom Metazoa; phylum Arthropoda; class Insecta; order Lepidoptera; family Papilionidae; genus Graphium; species Graphium colonna. The sequence goes on along the minus strand of JAOCPS010059635.1, from coordinate 15,189 downwards.
ACTTTTTTATTTATATAGCTTCAAAAACTTGATAAAAGTATGTTCATTGCACTCCTTCAAAGTAATAAGTATTTGCTGTATTTTCTATTGAAAAGGTTCACTGCTTTTTCGTAATTCTCGATGAATGGCATTTAACTGACAACGCCATAGTGGGCTTCACGGGTAAACCAATTTATCCGTCAACACCGCCTTTTAAACGATCAATTGGCCAATTGATCAAGTGTGCAAATAAAGTGTTCCTTTACTTTACCACTTAAACTTTTCCATTCGTGGATATTTAATGAGAAATGAAGGTTAATCTTGCTGAAAGCACTATTGTGATTAATATTTTATCTTTTAAAAAAAGTAATTACTCTCGGTGACACACGAGAAACAGTCGTAACAAGCTTTTGCGTCGAGTAGGCGATCACCTAAACGACTCGTAGTGCAATGCGACACCACCAATCGCCATACATCCGTTGCGCCGCAATTCCGCCCACGTAGCTATTAGCAAGTGCTTACCGCATATTTAATGGATGTTTATATTTTGTTACAGCGGCTGTATTAATATAACTAATCCCACCCACACTGTGACCTAATCTGATGTTAATCATTACAGAAAAATACAACAGGCGGAACTCAAAAAGAAATACTTTATCTTGAATCTTTTGATCAAAAAAATAGTTAGAGATACAAAGTATAATAAAGCACTATAAATAAAGGTTTTTTTATGTCAATACCCAGGCTTTTTTTCTAGGTTAGTCAATATAACCTATTAATATAATATAATAAACAAACAAAAAAAGAAAAGCAGCTTTATTTGTAATTTTTTTTATTTCCAAAATAAAACACTTCCAATGTCCTTTCTAGATTCGAAAACTATTAATATTAATCGACATACGAAATAGCCGTGCCGACTCCTCGTCTGTGTGATAATAAGACTTATCAAACGATTAACAAACGTTTATAAGATTAACAAAAATATCAAATAAAATATATAGGTACTTTATGTCAACAATTTGCTGTCATTTTCATAACATCCGGGAGACATAATGCCACCTCTTCATCTGTTAAAGGCATATTAATCAGATTTTGTGACATTTGCGCTGATCCAGGGCTTGGCAGTTTGTTATCCGTCCAATATGTGAGATTCAGTCGCCATGCTCGCTACATTTAAACAAATCTTGATCGTGATATAACTGTGAATGTGACGTTATATTGTAATCTTTACGTAAGTAAAAACACAAGTGTTTCTAGAAACCAGAAACAGCACAATTATTTGTTAGATTCAAGATAAACGGAGAACAAAATTATACTTCGTTTTCGACCTTTATAACCTCTATACCTAAACTATAAATTGTATAGTAATATAGGTGGAGCAACTTGAATAATAAATATTATTTACAAATGTGAAGACCATATTACGCGTAAGCAGATTAAACTGACAGAAAAGAGTCTTACTAGCCCATCTACAGCGATCCGTGTTTAAATGTTTACGAGTGCTGCATTTTATTTATTAGGAGTTTGTTTAAAACGCTTCGAGTTCGAAAATAAAAGTTTCTTGTGAGATCACAATCACGCTGGGAGGCGTGACCATTACCTTACAAATGTAGTGCTCAAATTGTGGCACATAACTATATTATTTCTAGGACTTACGCGAATGTACATTTTAAATTAATTAACTTTACGGATTTTATAGGGATCATTTTTTTAAAATTTCTCTCTTGTATGTATATCAAAAAAAGAGTGCTTTGAAAACTCGGATAAAAGAAGACATAGCTGGCATCAAAAATGTTAGCTAAAATAATTCTGCAATTCGTAAACATGTCATGAAAGAGTCCAACTATTACATTACATTTGATAGGCCAAAAATCATCGCAAAAGAACACCGGTTTCTGCCAAGGATAATTCACGAGCCTATTGAATTTAAGAAACATCCAAATTACAATAGGAAAGATGTTTAAGTACTTGGAATTCCATTAAGCACAGCACTGAAAGATCTAAAGACACTATTAATAGTTACGACGTAAATCGGACTAAAAGTAGCATTTAAGCTGACAGTTTGCAAGATTGACAAGTGACTCCAGAACTTCAAACACCTGTTCTCTCTGTCATGGACGCTGTAAAGGGTTCAAAATATTGGGTGACAAAATTTAATAATTAAGCGCTTTATGGCGCTTTATTTTTAAATTTTTAATCCTTAAGTTATTGAATTTAAAATATACATAACTTGTAATTCTTATAGTAACGACTTCGTGATTCAGCCACGAACTTGTAGTCGCCTAGCATGATGCCGCAAATATATCTCGTAGAGCACTCTTAAACTAATCAAGGTCTGTAAAATATAAGACTACGTTGTCATATATTAGTCTTTTTTACGCATGCCATAATTCAAATTGCTTAGTATAAAAGTACGTCAAATTTTGATAGTCGGAATTTTATTTGTCTTGAATCAATATTAATGGCATAAATTGATCGCTGATATTAATATTAGTGATTTGTGCCATTTTTTTTCCTAAATATAACAATATTTTACTTATAATTTTATCCAAAAACGTAATTATCATATATCATGGCACATATAATATTCTTAATGAAATATGAAAAATATTTCTGTCTAAAATTGTTTAAATATATGTCAATTCCAATTTATGAGCTATTGATTTATAAATCTTTTGCGAGCGCTGATCATTATTAAAGTTTGATCCGGAGTATAGTAATGAGGTGAGATGTGACTTCGACGTAAATCGAGGCAGACATCCAGTCACCGAGAAACAAGGGCACCGAGAAACAAGGATGAAACTTCGGCTAATATGGCAGAATGTAAGTGGCCCCACTCCGATTTGCATGCGGCATAGCCTATAAGCTTCCGACTACACTCAATTCGAGATTTTATGCCTAAATCCCGTCCCTACTCAGCAAATTCACTCTTACAAAATCAAGCGCTTTAATAAAATTGCAATTGGAGTGATAAATCAATGCAGCGGATTGGATAGCTTCATCCTAGCGGCACACAGCGTAAAAATAAAAATCAAAAAAAACATCCACCGGACGAATGTGAAATGTCCGGACGCCTGATGCGGCTCAGGAGGGCAACGCGATCAAGGGGTCAACGACCGCACCGCACTATGCGTGCACGCACCTTCTTTACTCCGTGCCGAATATAGCTGTTATAATATTACTGAGTTTTAATCTCAGTTATTGCTTAACTGAAAATTGACCTCTACCAAAACCTATTAACGTATGGATGAAGACTTTTATTTAAAAAAAAATAAGCTGTTTAAATAAGTCTTCATTGATTGTATTTCTATATCTGTGTATGTATTTATTTATATGCATATAAAAGTGTGTGTCTGTTTGTGTATATATGTATTTAAGTATATTGTGCTAATAAATTGTTCTTGTCTTTTTTATTATTATTACACCTACCACATTATTTTCGCACCCCAAGTGGACTGGGAGAGAAAGCCATAAAACATTAATTCCACCCTTTGTTCCAACCTTGAAAGGTTACAATAAAGTGTGAATAAATACAAAAAATCATAAGATTTACTATTTTTGTATTGTACTTGAATGCAGAAACTGATAAGTTGCCTAACCGTCAGATATATATCAGACTTTCTAATATTTGACGACAATATCACCCTTGTTATATACATAAAGGTTAACATTTTATACAATTAGGAAATAATAAACAGGGAATCTATTTATGATATTTAAAAAAAGGTAATCGTTCTTCTCCTAACTTGTATTCAATGTCAAAAAAGTTATAAGATAGTCAGGTAAGAGATCAAAAGAATACGGAAACCTCTACGTAAAAGTAAACGAATAGGGCCTTTATTGTTTTGATTGTAATACCTTCAATACGTTTGTGTCATGTTGCCTAAGGGTGATTTTGGCTATTTTTATTTCATTTCACTACAATCTAATAGCCATTCACCGGTTGGTTCCTTAAGGTTTAGTTCACGTCAAGACAATTAAGTTTATTGATGTGTACACTCACTTATCAAGAATCTCTGACGGATAAAAGATTTTAGTGAAATAATTATATAATTACGTACTTACGTACGTAATAAATATTACACGTAATTCGTTCGTAAACTCCTCAAAAATGTATATAATCTGAATGTAATATCTGTAGAATGTAGAACGATGTAGAATTATAAAAACAGTTACTTTATGTTTTCTAATTACAACCCTGTGACAAACGATCATTTGATAGGCTGGTCCCTTTTGATTGAAACATCTCACTTTGAAGAAAAACACGAAGTTCAGTAATTTATTTTCTAATAACTAATCAAAGCTAATAGTAAAAATACCATTTAGTAATACAACTGCTTTATCCTATAAAATCATATAATAAGCAATTCTTTCAACAATGCAAAATATTTATGACTCACAAAAGAGGAACGAGAGAATCGAGGACCATCAGTAACAACCTGTGTCACGTGCCTTTGATTATTAGACAAACGTCTCCTCCGAAGCGTGTAGTGGCCGTGTCTTCTCCGCATCGACCTTTCGAATTCAAAACGGCCCGTGTGTTCTCCCCCGTGACATCTCAGACGTCGATTCTCACTCGGCGGACTCTGACGGATAAGCTTGATAAGCTGTCAAGCTGACATCGCCTCACAGGGGACGTCGTTGTAATCCATTCGAACTCATCTCTCATCTATTTGTTTTTTGACTCTCATGACTATTTGTTTTTTGTTATATTTAATTCAAGTTACTTTTGTATCTTTCTCTAAATATTTTTTTTCATTGTGTTTGAGTGACACATCATATAACCGAGCTAAAGAAGTATTTTGTAGCATATTCATGTTGCTGTTCTTATGTTGACAACTGTTCACATGTTATTTCTTGAAAACAGCTGACAACGTGTATCAAACATTTTATGTCTGAACCGGTAAAATACATGAAAGCGTTATAAAAAACAAACTCATTTTGCGTTTTTGATATTAGGATTATACATTAATTGTTATTTGTCAGGTACTCTGCGTTTTAAAGATCATAAAATACATAGTTATAATTTATTTCAATACAGAAATACAACGTGCATTGCAATGAAGTATCAAAAGCTTTTGGTGGGCACTGCACCGCAACATCGACCTCGTAAGGCTTTGCAACGTGTGGTACAACAGCCACCTGCCACAGCCACATGCGGCTTGCACGCGCACGTAGACGAGGACACAGCTACTCACCGTCAAAACACTTAAACGCCGCGAATGTGTGCACGAGCGCATTCTCTCCTTCTTCCCTCACCTCACCACGCGCACGAAGTTATTGAAAAAAAGAAACAATGGAACAAATGTTCTAAATTTAAAATTTTTGCAATTCGTTTAAATTGCCCAACGAGAGCCCTGGAGTCCACATATTTTCGATTAAAATTTGCTAAACAATAACATCTCCAATATTTTATATGTAAATTTTTTTAGCGAATGATTAATTTATTGCAATTTTTATGGCGTCGTGGAGTGCGGGGTGACCTTTTAAATATGAGAGCAACATCAGATCATCATGTAATGCAATGGGAGCGTAGTTAAACTAATTACTCGCGTTTTGCGGAATGCGTAACAGCCAATATGTGCCCAATGGCCTCTTGCTCTATGTTGTCACACATGCGTGCGCGTGTGTGGCTGCTTGGTGATCCGCGAACACTCGTGAATAAGCTTCATGTTTGGATGTTCGTATTGCAACGTTTGTGTTCCTTGACCTTTTATTAAAACGGCTCATATATATTAAATAATGCCAACATATTACGATACACGTTTGAACATTTATCTGTATGTTCAATAAACGGAAAAATAGGAATTTATTTTATTTTATTAATTAAGGTTTACCAATAGTTGTTACAGATAAACGAATCACTTCTTATAACAAATCCTAAAACTTTTTTTATGGAAGTAAGCCAAAGAGAAAACAGTTCACCTGATGCTAAGCGATCCCGTCGCCCATAGACAAACGCAACATCCGGAGAGTTGGGGGTGCATTGCCAACCTGGGAGATTAGATAGATAGGACGTCTTGGATTGGATGGGGTCAGGATTAAGAATTTGGAGAGGATAGGAATGAGATGAGAAAAGGGTAGACATGGCTATCCGGCAATCCCAAAAGTCATGCATACTTTATAAAGCGCGATGGTGATTCCTTAGGTGAGCACGGTCGTAGAAGTGTAGCAAAAGCTGTGAAAAGATGTCATGCTTTACCACCTATATCTTTTGACGCTTGAAAATATTTGTTTTTATGTGTGGAAAGAACATAAGTTTATCATCGAATGGGTAGTATTCAGGTTTCTAACAGTACTAAGTTCTTCGTAGACAGTCAGTGTCATATTTTTAATACAAAAACATTAATTTTGCGATTAAATTTTATGATATAACATTTATTCCAATCGAGAATTGGTCCTAGGTGTGAACCCTGGGGTACGCCACAGCTTATGCTATGTGCTGTTGGTAAAAGTAGTGCTAGTGCGCAAAAAGGTAATTTAGGTTTAGAGATAGATGGTTGTACAGCATACCTTGTACTGATGTAGTGTAATGTACATGCGGGGAAATATGATACATAGCGAGCTGCTCCGCACTGACGATGCCTTCCGGCTTATTGCAAGCGCTATCGATCCAGATAAGACTCTACCATGCACATGAACATATGAGCACATCACTTAAGAACTTCACCAGCGTAATGTGTATTTGGTCCTGTTGGGAATAAGGGCCTAACTCTAGAACCAGCGTAAGAAACTCAGCGGACCAATCTTTTTTTTTAATATATGTATCCCATATTTTCTTAATTATGAAATATATTACAGATGTAATCCTTTAATGTATTTGAAAGAACCTGCAGTAAGTAGTTCATTACCAGTGTGTGTTATAATTTATATAATCATTGATATTGTAGTAACCTTTAACACACAAACGTCCCTTAACACTTTTATTTAATTTACTAACAGACATATTTCGTCAGAACGTTTTCTAGGAGTATGTTGTAAGCTTATCCTTCTCAGCCGTGTGACAGGGGGAATTAATCTGTGCTTGTTCCTTGTATTTACATACTTTATATTTTAATATCTCGGGAATTAATTTTTATTTTTTATAATTTTTATTTTTTAAAAAGCCACACACAATATTTTTATTTCCTTAAACAAGTTTTTTAAGATTCCTTGAGGCCCACGTTATAAATATAATTTAGAAGACCGAGTTTTCCCAAAGCGGAATGCCATAGGACATTTTACGATGAAAATAGATGAAGTCTATTAAACGCGCGGTGCGTACATCAGTTAAGTGCCTTATTTTTTTAACGGCATAGGCTACTGAACTAAGTCAACATATTTATATGACGGCCCAATTCAGTTTCGCATCTATTGTGATGTCAAGGAATACTGTCGAATCAACAAGGTCTAACGCTTTTCCATTTAAAATCACGTTACTTTTTATTTCTTTGACATAAAGCGTCACAAATTTTATACATTTTGTCTTTCCACTATTTAAAAGTATATATTGGTTTAGTACTTTAAAACTATTTAAAAGTTTTAAAGCACTAAATTAATTAGCCACTTATGAGAGAGTATTATTTACATCTTCATAATTTGAAGAACGTTGTTTCTTCGTCTTAGCTTTTTCCCAAGTTACTTGGGGTTGGCTGCTAATCCACCCGAATATAACCTAAATTTCAGTTTTTTTCCCAAAGGGATAAGTTGAATTCGAAAGATGATGAAAGATGGATTAATTGTCAGGATATTTGAAGGGACAGACATCTGATAACGACTGCCAAAGATGTTCTTGACAACCGGGACCGACTTTTTACATGCCCATCCGACACATGGATCATCTTTCTTTTCAGGCAATCGGGTCATCAGCCCGCATTGCCCTAACCCAACCAAGAAACAACAAAAAGTTGTTGTTCCACCGCAGGGTTCGAAACCACAACCTCCTGTTTGTAAACCAGGCTACGGAGGCGGTATCTATGTACTGTTATATACTTTTATGTATACATCTACAACATAAAACTTTTTAATTAAGTTGTTTTACAGTGCGCTTTTCAGCCGTTTAATTAAAGATATTTTACGTCACAAATTAACGTTATATGAATTCCTGCTGTACAATTTAACTCTGTGCGATCATCGAAAACGATTTGTTTGATTGAACCGGTACGATCGTTTATAACGACTGCCGAAAAGGGACACAATTATAAGCAGGTGGTGAAGCGATAGCGGTAATTGGCGCAGCCGTAGCCGGTTCGATGCGTAAATTATAATGACCGGAGTGAGCGTCAGAGAAATTAGGAATGACGATATAATTTACATTTAAGATATATTAGAGAAAGCCATATATCAACCATTATATTACATAAATACTCAAATGTTATTTTTCGTTTGTAATTTTTATCAAATGTAAACTACTTGACTACGGTATAATGGACGTAAATATATTTATCGCTTCTAAAACTTACCCGAATATTCGACCTTTTAAATTAAACGACTTTACGGATTTTGTCGTGGTTTATTTTAAAATTTTATCACTCGTCGTTCCGAACCCTTTAGCATTTTCAGCATTTATGGTCGGACTGAGATGTTTGATGTCCTGGTGTCAATTGTTAATCTTGGTTACCGTCAGCTTGAATATTAATTTTAGTCCGATCTACGTAGTTACTACTTATCGTGTCTTTAGTTCTTGCAGTACTGTGCCTATTTCTTGTCTTGATTATAATTGGATTTATTTATAATTGGATCCCAAGCTAGTGGTAGCATCCAACCATCCTCTCTTTTGAAATTTGTATGTTTTTTAATTTTAATAGCCTAGCGGATCATCCTTGGCAGGAATCGGTGTACTTTTGCGAGGACTTTTGGTCTTTCAAATCTGATGTAATGGTTAGGCCCTTTCATAGTGTGTTCACAAACTGCAGATTTATTCTGCCTATTATTTATGATGTCAGCAATGTGTTCCTTCGCTCAGGTTTTATAGCTCTCTTTGTTTGACCTACATCGAGCAGACCATATTTAAATCAAGCCTGTATACTCCTGGATCTTGTAGAGATCTTGAGATGTTGCAGTTGACAACAGATGGTAAAATTGACTTATTGTGACTACTTTAGAGGCTTAAAAAAAGTTTTAATAGAGGCTGAAAAGTGTTTAAATTTATAAAAATTACATTTTTCGTAGAACTGTCTGTCTATTGTTTTTAATGTCATGTAAATTAAAATAATCGATAAGAATAAAAATTGTCAATCTTATTTATTTTCTTTTCAATTGTAGCTCATATTCGGTTCTCAAGTTATTTATTTGCACGATTTATGAATATTAACTTGTCCATCCCAAATAAAAAACGTGTTTACGTTTAAGTCTTCCATAGGCCGGCTCAAACGTCTCACCTTCGTCACTTAATCCACATAAGGTGCCACAGGCAGCTGTTGCCGTAAACGAAGTTTAAATTTATACGAAATAAAGGGTTCCAAGGCAATTACAGCTTATTTCAGATTCAGGTACGACAAAAGGAAAACATAGTACTTTCCTAATATGATAATTTATTCATACCAGAGATCGAAAACGAAAATCCCCATATCAATTCGCTTAATAAAGAAGTCGCTTGACTTATTGGACTTTTTTGTGCCATGTCAATGTGATATGTATAAACGTAGTATGCATTTGACATTGCTCGTTTGCTACTTTAGAACTGAGCATATTTGTACAATATATTGAATTGATGGATGGATGTTGAAAATATTAGAAAACAGATTCCCACCTGTTCCGTTTAAAGATTTCAATTACTGGAACCTCTGATCCTCAATATACCAAATGTGCAACAAGCTGTTAAACACGACAAAATCCGTGAACATTTTCAGTAATATTATATGGAATTATTTATTAGCTTTAAGATTATTTATTGATCTATAGACCCATACAACCTCGAATTTTCTCAACCTTTCTTCACTTGAAACTGTATATATAAAGCGTATAATCTTCAAAATTCTTTTATTTTCATGAGGATCTTTTTACCGTTGCACTCAGCTTAATCAACGACTTTAATGTGTTCTCGCATTTTAAGAGTGCTGTTTAAAGGTTTATCTTTATTTTAACTAAATAATAACGTTTAACACATCGAACAAATATTGATGAAATATTGATTTCTTTGCAAACGGACAATATCCGTATATGAACACAAGCCGCAAATTCTTTGCACGCAAGGGATGTTCCACTTCAAAAGATTGCATAATGTTATAAATACAATAATTTCCGTCAAATGCAATTATTTCTTTTTCTTATTTATTATTTATTTTTCCGTTTTTTAAATGGTTGTAGATTAAAAGTTTTATTATAACGTAAGCGCTTTCTCGTGCACCTCACATAAAGATACAGTAAGACGGTATCTATGAATCATTAATAATATTCATTTATGTCTTATTCTCGTAGAACGTTTTATGCAATTACTAATTAATTGAATGTAATAAAAAGGTTGTTAATACACTGAAAAGTTAGCCATTGAATAGACGGTTCATGTAGCACAATCACATGGTTACATACAACATTTAAAAACATATTTGTGGCTTGTCAAAATTAAAGGTTATTAAATTACTCTTTAATTGGTAACGATGATTAAACTATGTTCAGGAGAAAAAAAGAGAAAGGCGAAAGAAGGTAAAATGAGAAGGTGAAAGCAATAAAAGGTGGTCAATAGGCATCATCACATAACAGATAAATTTTAAGAATAAAATAATACGCAAAAGTGTATGGTAGTTGTATCTACTCAGCCGAATGAACTGATGACCAGATACAAAGTAGGTGATATGCTTTTACAAAATTTTCACCACTTATGTTGCTAAAAAGACAATTGCCAAAAATGGTCCAAAAAGTCTTATGCATCAATCAATATTATATATTAATCGATGCCATTTTTTTTGAACAGAGATGTTATTTGAAGGTATAAAAGTATGAATTTTGCTTTACATACATAACGTTTACACAATCTGCCATAGAGATGTAGAATGCAATAGAAACTATTTTTTAATGAATCGATTTTCCTATTTTATCTTATAACTCCGAAATCCTGATTTTCTTTTCGAAAAGAACTTTTGTAGGAATCAATATAATAAGTCTAGTTTCCAAAAAATTATTGAACTTGATGCAATTTGGTGACGGTATAAAATAGAATAATAAAAGTCTTAAAATCACTTTATATCATCACTTAATCTGCCCATTGGACAGTTGTGCAAATATTATTATAAAACATCGATTCAATTACAATTTGAATACATTTAAACTGGATTGAATTAATAGGATAGAATACCCTCTTAAAAATAAATATAAATTAACTGTACATAATTTATCTCCTAAATATGTTAAGTACTGTCAGTCAAGTTTGAAAATAAATTTTAACACAAAAAATATTTAGATGACTTTTTAGAGTGAATAAAATATAATAATGATGAATATTCATTATTATATTTTATTCACTCTAAAAAGTCATCTAAATATTTTTACCTTTCAAGTAAATATTTCAACCTTTCAAGTAATTTTTCAAACCTTTCAAGTACCTATGTATGCAAAATATTCTGAAACGTAGGTTCGAATATTCATCAAAATAAATGTAAACAGAATTTATAGTTTTTTTTCATATTCTGAGTAGGCAACTATTCTCATTCCTTTATATCGTACGTTACTCAAATAATAAATTCTGATTTAATCGATTTTAGTTTTTTATGACTTCATTTTTCTCTTATAATATAAGGAGCAGTGGCCACCAAAGTTATTTGAACAATAATATCGAATGAACCTAAAACATTTTGAAAACACTTTTAAGCTATACAATCTGCTAATGAAACAAACTCATGACAAAATAACGCAAAGTTACTAATAATTATTCAAGGTTAATACGAACAAAAACAATTCTAAAGTAAAAGACACTAGAAAATAATGAGAGTAGTAAAAGAAACAGGTTTATGATGAATGCACTAGAGAACAAAAAGACCATGTGACTGGAAGAGAAGGTCACATTCATTCTGACCTTGACTTACCCGTCATAGAACAATGAGTGCTTAACCGGAAGAGCAAATCAGCGGCCATTATGGCATCCAAACGCTTATTACGAACCAATTCTGCATAATTTTACAATGACTGTTCAAAAATATTTTTTTCATACATGGATTTGATTATTGTATGGAGAGATAGAAATAATAAAATAGGTTTACAATATTATTTTATGAATTTAAGTGGTTTTTTATATTTAGATAGAATTATGTCGATATGAAAATATGTTATTTTCACACACTAAACTCATTATTATTCAATACAAAATTATTTTTTCAGTTTTCTAAAATATACTTCAAAAAAGACGAAATATTTAAAACAAAAATCAATTTGCCCAAATGTTACCATAGCTTAAATATACATTTATCAGGCAAAATTTACTACGTCATTCAAGATTTGGCATTATAGGTACATATTATGCTTGCTGAAAATGCAGCTGATAATTCATTTATTTTTTTATTTTATTTTCCAGAAAAAATCAACAGGTTATTTATATAAAGTTTACGTTACGTTTAAAAAGTTTAAGTAATTTTAGAGGAAAAAAATAAAACTTTCAGTTGCATATATTTTTTTTATAGTTACTCTAACATCTGTCTCTTTTAACATCTGTATTTTGTACGATTTTTTTAAATTAAAAATATTTCTCCATTCACGGAATCTTCGGTAATCGCGGTAGCCGGGTCGCATTTTTACTTTTCAAAAGGAACTGCTAAATCGTTAGTACTTTAGACGTCCACTACCAATTCCTTGCGATTATTTACTTTATTTCCACAAATATTACTTATTAAACGACACGCAAACAAAATATATATAGTAACATACATACATGCACACCTTTCGCAACATTTTGAGTCCGAAATGACGACCTAAGAGGACATGTTTGCACACATCTGGCACAGGGGGACGCGCAAGCGAAGCAATCTTGTAAATATTAACCCGTCCGAGGGCCGTAGACACAGTAATATTGCCAAATCCCCTCCCAGCTGTTTGCTCTCAGACTGCAAGGTTCTCAGCTAGTACAATGGCCTCATAGTCAAAATTCAATGAAATGCTTTTTTGAAAACAACAACTCTTATGATTTGTTTTCGTAGATCTTTCAATTGTTCTTAAAATTTTAGTTACGAGCTACATAAGCAAATAAGCTATGTAATTTAGTACAGTTTTACGATATAATAAGCTATGCAATATAGTAAAGAGCTAGAAACCAAGGTTATAAATATAATTTTACATGACAAAACATTTTAATCAGTGACCTTTTGAACAAATAATTTTGTCAGTTTCACGTCTCGTAATAATTATAATCCATTTTTATAATAATTTACAATCACAAATTTAAAATGATTTACCTTTTAATGTCTTTTAAATTAAAAAAAATTACTAGCACTACTGAAGACATTACTTTAAACTGAAAATGTATAATTGTTTTAACTAGAAATTGGCTAGTTCTATTTTTCATAGGATAACAACAATATATCACAAGAGACTAGAAACTTATCGTGTGAACTTTTGAGAAAAAGTTTTTTTTACAATTAGTCATAGTTTTTAATTTACGAATATATTGTGTTACTTGTAATAAATAAATAGTCAAAATACGCATATTTTCCTCAAAATTCTTGTGGTACAATTCTTATATTGACGAAACATTTATTCTTATATGTTCTAGTCAATACATTTGCAGGCAGCAACAGCAAGATAACAAGGTATGAGACAATGGTGTGCTGCGTGCCAAGTGACCCAAGAATATAATAAACAACTGTAGAGCTATCCACGCTATCTGACCCTACCACAATGCTTCCAGCCTTTAGAATACGGTTGTTTTAGACGTTATCTTATCTCATAAATTAAAATTGCCTCCGTGATCTAATGGTACAAGAATTTCAATCTGAAGATCGTGGGTTCGAATCCTGCAGGAGACATACCAATTTTTAGGATAGGAATCATTTGTTGGGTATGTACGGAAATGTATGTTGTTTTATTGCTTTACTTCTTCATGCCTTGTGATTTAAAAGTTCAATGAACATAATTGTTTTTCACCTCACACAAATTATTTTAAGATTTTAGGATGTAAAACATGATGTCAATCTTTTTTCTTTAAATTTCACGGACAAGTGCGTACTTATTCAACTGGAAAATCTATTGTAATTACTTTACAATACAGGTAAAAAAAAACATATTATAATTTAGTAACAAATTGTTTAAACGATGTTAATTTAATAACTGTTTTCCACATTTCGTTCGATTTTATTATACTTATTTCACATAAGCTAAAGAATGTATTGGCGATAAAATTATAATACAACGTTCTTTTATAAACCTATAGTTTAAAAAAGTATGTAGTAATACTTTTTTAAACTATAGGTTTATAAAAGTATGTTGTATTATAATTTTATCGTCAAAACATTCTTTAGCTTCAGCTTCTTTAAAGTCACACAAATTTATATATATATATATATCAGTTTTATACGCATGCCCAAAATTTTATCAGTGTATATATGTATATAAAATACAACTGACTACTTGTTAGGAGTTGATGGCATCGAAAAACTTATTGTGATTTTGCTGTTCTTATAATTTCGTCACCCGTACGAACGTTTACAGTGTTATTTAAAATAGCTAGCAATAACATACGTTCCAATCCTAGTTAAAATTTTATACTGACCTTCGTTTTCTAAACACGGAGAGCCTTGAATTGTTGAAACACAGCCAGCTGTCTCGGTTTAACGGTCTTATGGAGAATTCTTAGGTCCGATTATGTAACTAAATTCCGACATGCCCATTTTATGCTCGTAAGTGATTCCTAAGTATGAAGTAACTTTTTTGTGTAAAGTCAAAGCTTATTGAGATACAGTAATGGAAGTACAAATTAAAGAAGTGTCGGTAAGTTTTTTTTTCCTTTAAATTGAAGTTAAAAACCTTTTTGCTTTTAAAACAAAAATCCAACACTTAATCTTAGCTTCTTATTTAAAAACAAATGCATACACACATACACACACGCTCACATGTACGTACATAAATATTTATTCACATAACAGCTAATTATTTTTCTACAACTAATTATTTTTCTTTAACACATGATACGAACAAGGCAAGGCATTTTAAGCTTTAAAAGGAGATTTTTATGTTTTTTTTTTTTTATGGAAAGGAAGACAAACGAGCAGACGGCTCACCTGATGGTAAATGATCCCGTCGCCCATGGAC
>JAOCPS010059529.1:0-16451 GCA_025505425.1 Graphium colonna | reverse complement strand
TGTGTCTATGGGCGACGGGACCACTTACCATCAGGTGAACCGTCTGCTCGTTTGTCTTCCTTTCCATAAAAAAAAAAAATGACGCGTTTCCATCTCCCCAAATAGAGAGAAAGCAAGCAAACAAGTGCCACAAATCGTGGCAAATTAAAATGGCGCACGGACAAAATTTTTAGACAAAAAGACTAACTAAAGAAGTTTTTACGAAGAACAGGGCACCGATGAGGTGCTTCCCTAAGGTCGCCGTCGGTTTTCGGTATGGTAGCGTGTTTTATTGTGTAAAAGAGTAGACTTTGTATTGAACGAAAATATGTACAGATTCATCAATTTGTTCAAAATCAAATATTCGTTTATTATACCTATATTTTTTTCATTAAAATGAGGTGCAATTTAAAAAAAAATAATCTTTAAATTTTCAAGCTTCAAAAAAACTGCATCTTTTTTTTAAATTCCGTATTATAAATCTCTTGGATCAAGAAATTGATGTACGAGTATCAATAGCAAATTTTTAGGTTCAATAGAAACTATACCATAGTTTCTTTTGGAGTATATTAAGACGTGAGTTCCAATTCTTTTAAACCTGGGCTCACCTACTAGCCAAAACTAAGTTTATCTATAACTATACTATACCAATAATGTAATACGAGTATCCATACTCCTAGACGAGTTTGCCAGACAACTATGTGATGACAAATATGTATTAAACGCGTACTTTAGCGGAGGTAGGAGTCGCGGCGACAGACGTCGCGATGACGGGCGTCGAGGCGGTAGGCTTCGCGACGAATAGCGTCGCGGCCAACACTCCACTTGTCCAACACTCTTTGCAAATGGTACTTAGTTGCCCACCCCCCAAAGCCCACAGATATCCCCGCTTTCAGACGTGAAGACGGCAACAGGCGTTGTTCAAGAGCCTTTTGCGGAATCAAGTCTTCTTGAAGGGCATCGTTTTAACGCCGAAGGCATGTTTAGAAGTTCATTATGATTTATTGAGGCATGAACTACTGTTAAAATATTATTTTATATGAAAACTCTTTGCTACTTAAAAAAAAAAAAAACTATAACTATACCTAAAAATTGTATAAATTCACTCGTGAGAATAAATTGATTTTAATTTTTATTGGATATAAATCAAATTTTATTTCACTGCAACTAGCTTTATTTAATTTTCTACTACTGATTTACTTTTAAACAAGTGTATTATATATCAATATGCCTAACAGCTCTATAGCTCTGTGTAAATACACGCCTACATTATTACGAATGGCTAACTTTGAATAACTTTTGCGAGGCGCCCTTAGGCGCAAGGCCGTCGGGGATAGCCGTCACTTGGGTCTAACACATTTGTCTGAAAGCCCCTATGCTACAAGTTAATTTTATATCACCTATTCTTATTTATTACAAGAATTAAGTTTGGAACTGAACAGATTTTATTTTGATCAACCACCAAATCTTACATCCTAGCTAACTTGGCAAAGACCCCTCAATTTGTATAATTTCCCTTTTTCGAAAAGAAGGCGGCGTTAGCTTCGCGCTTATTGGGGCCTCGCAAAAGTTATTTAAAATTTAGTCATACACACAGAGTTGTTAGTCATACTAATATTCACTACATACTATGAATACACTATAGGTACACTATGAAAATTATTGAGAAATCTATTTCGGATAGTAGGATCCTATGCTGAAAATAATTGGAACTGAAAGCCGGTAGTATACTATGAGTACAGTAACGGCTATCAGTTATGGGTGTCACTGACGAGACGTCCCGGACGGCCGAATGGACGCCGCGACATCCACGCGTCGGACGTAGGCTCCCTCCACACCCCCACATTCTGCGTTGCGCCATAGAGTAAATAATACCTACAGAAAGACTGTTAGGATTGTCACAAATTATTGAGACAAACCAAACGAAACATCTGTTAGATAGTTTTATTATTCCGTATTTTATATAAAGTAAATTGGCAGAAAAAAGTCATCGATTTCCAAACAGATTATACGAAATTACGAATTTTCAATACAGAAGATATACTGCTCTGATTGAAGCGAAACAATATATTTTTTCCTTTTTTTTCTGTCTTTCTGTCTATTTGTATGTTTTTATTTATATTTTTTACAAATTATATACATAAAAAATCTGTTTAAATTGCAAGTAAAATCGCAGTCAATAGCTAGTATTTTTTCAAGAAAGGAAGACAAACGAGCAGACAGTTTACTGGATGTTAACCGATCCCGATACCCATGGACACACGCAACATCCGGAGAGTCACGTGTGCGTTGTTAACCTGGGAAATTGGATAGAATAAGTTTATTGGAAAGGATGAATCGGAATTAAGGATTTGGAGGAAAAAGGAATGGAAATTTTCTATTCTCTTCTCTTTATTTTTTATTATTATTCTATTTTCTATTCTCTGTTACAAACGATTCGTAATATGTATATAGACTTGATGTCTATACATAGAAAATTTGTAAAAGTCAAACTGCAATTTTATTATAATTATGTAATAGATAAGATTTTGTTCGAGGTAGAATAAAATATAACCTGCTGCAAATTGTCGGCTGAGAAATACTTTTATCGTTGTTTTTCATATTTTTGTTAAAAAAAATGGTACCAACAATTTGAAATATCGTGAAGCCATATCTTGATGTATGAAGATTAACATTATTATCTATGATTAAGATAATAAACAAAAGTTAAAAACATTGAAGAACACAACTCATAACCCAAATCACTGTCAATAAATTATTTTACGAGGATCTCGCGACAGTAAACACATGGCCACCAGTTATTGTCACTATAAAAAAGAATATTTATATTTAATAGATTTTGTAAAATTTAATTTTTGGTTTTAACGTTTTTCTTAATATCACTGGAGACGTTTCAGAAATGTATGGACCGTGGGCTATATATAGTGTACGGTACAAAAGTAGATCACAAAAGTTATAACTTTTTCGATTAGTTAAATGAGCGAGTTCATCTAAATAAAAATGAAGTTACCATTTTTATCAACAATAATTTGTAACACTGATCATCAATATGGCAGTTACAAGAATAACTAAAACGAATGTTTGACTTAATAGATCTGTTATTATTGATTGTCAAACGATTTGTCATTTTTAAAACAATTATAAATAAATCTTAATAATTTTTAACTACTAATTATAGCACATATTATGTACTTTGGCTCTTTCAAAGATCATAGGATTTTTTGCGTTCCGATTTAAAACGTGCAGCCGTCTCATAAATATATAGTTCCTATCTTAGTTATCGGAAACCATTATATGATCAAATTTTAACGAGCCTAATTGTTACAAGTGCTATGTTACAATTTTATAAATTTTATTTTGATTATGCAAATAAAAGTCATGTGAAATATGACATTTGATTAATCAACATTTTCATGCTTTTCTATGAATACTCCATCCAAAAATGTTGATGGAACTTCTGTTGTATCTTGATATCTACCCCAAGCCAATGCAACACGATTGTCATAGTATGCGCACAGCAACTAACTGTTCGCTGTCCCACTTAGCTTCAATAATAGCCCATAATAATATAATTCCAAATGCTTGTCTCGCCAATATTATAAGTACATATAAATGTATTAAATTATACCCGATTGATGAGATTTTGTACATCCCCTTATTATAACTGTATCAGGTCGGGTTGAGATATTTTTTAGCATAACTTGCAGATTATCACAAGCTGCCATAAAAAACAACCCATTTTGCCTAATGCGTTCCTCGCAAAATTCAGAGTACACTTAGTTATGTTCTTATTCATTGGTTTTGTACAATGAGATTCATTATGTCGGGCCTCATATCACCTACGACGTATAGTGCCGGTCAACAAAGAATGCGCATGACCCTTGCTATATTGTCCAGGGAAGGTCGAGTCATAGCTGTCAAATCAAAAATATAGTATTTTTGACAGATATTTTACAGCTCGAGGTCAAAGTCGAACACATTATTACATCTTGTCACATTGTATATAGTGCAACAAACTTAATACTGGAATAAAGTGAATATGGGGTATAAATATAATGCAATAATTTAATGATAAATTAAAAAAAATCTTAAACTCATTAATAATATGAACACATATATATGTTCAAAAGATATCCCTTGCGCTGGACCGACCAGATCAGGCGGACCAGTGCAGGAGTGTTCGCGACTGTCGACGAACAGAGAGAGATGGCGGGCTTTAGTGAAGCGCATTACAACAGCTACCCCTTTCAACGATTGAATGACGATCACATACGCTCTGCCAAGAGTGTCACGAAGAAGAAGAAAATATGTTCATAATTTATTGCAACGAAGTTCCTTATGGCGCGTTGCGAAGTGGCACCCTAGTCAGCAAAATACGTCCGTAACGTAAGATTTATCGTATCTATAATCGATATATATGATAGCTATACAGTGTCTACGGAGGATGATTGTTATTTTATTTATATATTTACATATTTATTTAATTTATTACTTAATTATTTTTACTTATTTATTATTATTTTTATTACATTTTTTAAATCTAAATATTCATTTTATTTTTTTTTGACACGGGGAATGCTATATGACACTTCGCACTATCCGTGCTGCGGGAGCAGCAAGGACGGTTTCGTGTGGTTTAACCCACTAAAACCCGCGGTGTTCCTCCTTCGCCTGACCGCGTCGTGGTATCTTACGTACGTTACGTTACGTTAGTTTACCCACGGCCCGGATAGGGTAGCCACTTCGGGCTCGACTCGTGTCTGGAGGGACTAGAAATTAAGCCCCTCCCCTCACCCTATGATGCCCTCGAAAGAACATGGGGGGACATCCTTCACATTGTGCGCGATAGATCCCCCGACCTACCGCGCGTGTTCTAGTGCAGGACCGCGGCATACTGTGCACGCCGGCGGCCCCTCGCCGGAGCCCTGCGGGGTGCATTTCGCCTGCCCGCTCGCGTTCCCACAGGGCATCTCTCTTGGTCGCCATCACCTCGCATGCATACGAAGCGACGGCAGCCCAACTCTGCTCGCTGCCGGCCATCGATTGGACGACAGCCGGCAGCGACAAGTCACGCCCAACTGCGCCAATGAGTGTAGCGCGCTGGGCGCCCAGCCCGTGCACACGGTGAGCGTGTGCTCGGCCGTGTCTTAGGCTAGGCACCAGACGCGCAGTGGTGACAACCGGGATCCGGCTCAATCCCCACAACCTCCCACAGATAACGGTCCAACAACCGTGCCCTGCGCTGCGTTAGGAAGTAAGTCGGCTCCCGATGTCTCGCCTCAACCCACTGGCGCAGGACGGGGTGGATGGCCTCGACGAGCCTTTGGCTCGCCAAGGCGTCCGCCAACCTTTTCTCCCATCGCTGGAGATCTTTGCGACCCTCTCTCTTCCAACGAACAATCTTTTCCGGGAGGGGTTCCTCAACCCTCAGCCGCATGAGGGCCCTTTTCTGGTAAACCTCCGCTAAAACCTCGGCTTCGAGGTCGCAGGGGAGCCTCCCGGATATAAGACACGCCGCCTCATACGATACGGTACGGTACGCCCTGGCGGCCCTCTGCGCCATGGCCTGCAGCGCACGTCGCAGCAGGATCATGTTCTTGGCGCCCTAGGGCCTCGCACCCCATATTAGCGATCCGTAGAACGCCTTAGAGCGCATCACACCGTAATACAGGCGGTGGCATAAATTTCCGCTCTCCCGCTATTTGAGGAGCAGCCTGGCAAGCATTCCCGCATACGGCACCAACTTTGGTGCCAGTATCCGGAAATGCTCACCGAACTCCCATCGGCTGTCTAGAACAAGGCCAAGATACTTCATGGTCCCGCCTACAGCGTTCGAGGTGCCACCCACCATGATGGAATAGTCCCGGGGGGGGGGGCAGGCTTAGTCCGAGGCCCATCGAAGAACAAGGCCCCGGATTTCTTGAGGGCCACTTCAAGGCCGAGGGCCCTGATGTGGCTCACCACGTGGGCCGTGCCTGCAGTAGCAAGCACGCCCACGTCCCAGAACGCACCCGCCCGCGGCGTAACTAGGGTGTCGTTGGCGTAGCATAGCACGCCGATGCCCCGGAGGTTGTGCCAACGCGTGGGACCCAATCGTATCCGATGTTCCACGATAGTGGTCTAAGGGCCGACATCTGTGGAACACAGCACGTCATGTCCCTGCGGACCACCCGTTCCCAGGCCGGGGAAATAAATGGCCAGGTCTACGAAGTAGTCGCTCAGCTCCAGCCCTAACGCTCCTATGTGCCCGGCAAGGCGTGCAGGACTCGCTCGAAAAGCATGCACGTCTCGTCGAGCAGCACGATGGAGCGGCCTCCCCGCCGGTGAGTCGGT
Organism: Graphium colonna; assembly: GCA_025505425.1. NCBI lineage: Eukaryota > Metazoa > Arthropoda > Insecta > Lepidoptera > Papilionidae > Graphium > Graphium colonna. Next base: position 10,139 of record JAOCPS010059529.1, on the reverse strand, counting down.
CAGGCGCCCGTGCTTTCAAAGGAGCACGTGCTTGCCTCGTCACGGGACCCTGCCATTCGCCAAACATTCCGTCAACAGGTACAGCGTTTCCTTCTCCAGAACCGGCACAACATGGGCGAGGATACGCCCAAGGACGCCATCCAGGCCAGGGGCGCGGTTTTTCAGGCTAAGCTTTAGATCCGCAGCCTTTAGTTCGGCCTTGGACATAGGCAGGATTTCCTCGCCCGACACGGCCGGTCCATCATGGCCTGGCGCCGCCATCCTCGGCGGCACCCACTCCTCCCTTGCCGGGAAGAGCCTGTTGACCACTTGGGTCGTCAGGAGCGGGTCCAGAGACCTGGTCAGCGGGGGAGCCCACAGTCAGAGCCTTTGGCTCACGACCTTGTACGGGCGCCAGACCGACTCACCGTCAGCCGACCTTGTTGACCGACGGATCCAGGTTAAGGCCCTCGAGTCAATCCATCCAGAACTCTTCCTTCGCGGCCTTTATGGCCAAGGAGAGGGCCGCACGAGAAGCTCGGTACGTGGCGAGGAGTGCTTCCTTCTGGTTGAGGTCCCTCCCGCTTCTTCTTCTTCGGTGGCGGGCGTACCTTTGCCGAGCCACCTGACAAGCCGTACGCAGTACGGCCAGGTAGAGCCTCCACCAGTACGCCGGCGTCTGCGGGAAGACTGGACCTGCGCGCCGCATCGCCGCGTAGCAGACTCGACTTAGGGCTCCAGTGAGCCGCTCGCATCTCGCGTCTGCGTCCAAGCCGCTCGTCGTGTCGTTAGCGACCCACCTCTCAACGATGGCTGCCTCCTTGGCCATCCCCGGATCCAGGGTGGAAAGGTTCCACCGTGGACTTTCTACCGACAGGGGGTGGTCCAGCGCGACGGTCGGAGCGTCCGTGGGGGCGGAGACAATGTCAAACCGAATAGATCGGTGATTTGACAAGGTGCTACCCCGTCCTCGACTGTCCACCTCATCGTGCGACGAGCCAGAGCGGGGCTCGCGAACGATAGGTCCACAATCGACCCGCCCTGATGCCGCACGCACGTCTGGACCGTCCCCCTGTTTAGAAGAACGAGCCCAGTGGACACCGCCCAGTCCGTCAACGTCTCCCCCCTTAGGTCGGTTACCGGAGAACCCCACGCACTCGAATGGGCATTGAAGTCTCCGGCTACAACCACAGGGGGCACTTCGGCCACAAGAGCGCCGATCTTGGCGAGCATATGCTCGAGGTCGGCAAAACTTCTTCTTGGCGTGAAGACAACCCCGATCACTGCAGCGTTGCCCAGCGATGCAAAGACCCAACCACAGCCTCTCGTTACACAGTCGAAGGGTGTGGGCAAGTATACCGCTGGGCGACGATAGCCACCAAGCCGCCACGACCACCGCCCAATCGTTGCGGGCGTGGACGTGGCTCGGCGACTATGGCTACGTCGATCCGCCACTGTACCGCATTCTGGATCAGTAGATTCTGAGCCGCGACACAGTGGTTGGTGTTCTGCCTGCCGGATGGAGAAATTGGTGGCCATTTAATTAATGGCGGTGTCCATAGTCTCCTTGTCGGCTGTTGTTGCCGAAGAAGACGGGGCGGGGGGTCCAGGATTGCCTCCGGTGCATCGCCGGGCACTTCTTGTGCCCCATACGGTGACCGGCCTCTACGCCCTCCGTCGCACATATAGCGCAGGAGGGCTCATCTCCACAGGCCGTATTTAAGTCTCCTCGATCTCGGCCCGGTTACCGGCAGCTCTTTCAGCGCGGTCGGCAGCTCTTTTGTCCGCCGCCTAGGAAGGCTTCGCCCTCGGTTCCGGCAACAGGCCATCTTCGAAACTCGCCAGCCGGGAGTCAACCATGAAAAGTATCTGCTCCCGACTCATTGGTGATGGGGCCTCCACCTGTTGCTTCATGGCCTCTAGCTCCGCCCTCGTCGCGGCCAGCTCGGCCCGCAAGTGGGTGACCTCCTACGAATCAATGCGGGCACGGAGCACTCGCACCGCGTCGGCTAGCGTCGCCACTGGCTCACGGACTCAGGATACGTGCTGGCTCTTTATTTTCGCCAACTTCTTGGCGACGCTAGAAATCACCTCCAGCGCCACGTCGACCGTGCCATCAAGGCCCTCTGCGGAGGACTCACCGGGTGCCGTCTTCCCTGGACCTTCGGGCGTCGTTGCCTGAGCCCGGGTCCGCAGTGCCCTGCTCCGCTCCTCGACCACCGCCACCAGCTCCACCTCCGCTTGCAGTGTAAGCTAGTGCTTGCGCTGAGCGTTCAGCGCCGCCTTAGCCTTTGCTAGACGAACGTACTCGCCCGTTGCTGAGGGGCGTCCGCGCCCACTCTTTGGCGGCGCCGGTTACTTGGCGCCCACTGATCCCTTCTTCTCCAACGTCCTCGATCTCTTCCGTCAGAATCTGCCTGGGGGAGAGCGCGGCCTTGAGCGCTCTACCACTCCGACCGTCTCAAAAGATGCGCAACTGCTGGTGTCAGATTCCGATAGCCGCAGTGGCCACCCCATAGCTACGGGTAAAAGCTATAACATAAGTAAATTTAGGAGCGAACCTCGCAACTCCCGGCAGGTCCCACCCGAGACCCGGCTTACCTCATTAACTATAGCCAAATCGCTGTGCTTGTCTGCGTTCCTTTTTTCCATGCCTTCGTCGTTTTGTTTTGTTTTTTGATTAGATTCCATTAGTAGATCCCACGAGTTTGGGGGAAAGGGGACTCCAGACTGGCAGTGCCCTCTGTACCAGCCTGGGCGTACATACTGTGGAGGTTCGCCGATATCCACAGGTTTTAACGACTTCGCTGTCGGGTTTTCGGTGACTGATCCTTGCCTTGGGCCGACTAATTAAAGCAAACCCCCTGTCCCGGTGCCACGCTGCTAGACGTGACAACGACACGCAGCATCCGGGTCAGGTAGCCCGACGTCCCGAAGGACATCCCCCTAAGCACGAGTTAATGCACACAGGAGAACCGCCGCGCTGCGGAAATCTCCCGCCAAACCACGTCCGAAGACCCTTGTCCATCAGGACCACCACAAGAGAGATCCCACGCGGTCGAGCTGGCGACCACGGGCTGCTACGCCAGCTCACCAGTCAGCTCTGCTGATCAGAGCCATACCGAGAGCTGGGCAACACCCACTACGCGGCACTCAAAGAGCTCCGCGCTGCGGACATTGCATGTCCGCCATCCCTCCTCGGGTCAACCGGTCGTTATTGGTCAGCGACAGATGAGTACCCTCCCCTTACTCCTCACTCCCCGAAAAGAAAGCGAACCCATCTGCCGCCGTCCAGGGTGCGCCGCTTGCATTCCCCCAGAACTGGTCCCAGGGCAACAATAGCAGCGACCCAAAGAGGAGGTTCCCGACCCTGCACCCCATTATCTTTGTTTTATTTGTATTTTTTTCGCTAAAAAAATATATCATAAAAAATGTTCACCCGAATAATTGTATTCTTTATACCTCGAATGGAACTTGAAAAAAATATTTTATTAACAAGGAACTTCGTTTCTATCTGGTGTCCCACAATGACACCACATGGTTTTATTTTGCTAGTACTTATACTATTTTTTTTTGATAATATTATGTTAACGATATCTCTTAATTACTAAAACTTGCACGAAACCGGAGGTTTAAAACGATTCCTTTTAGAAAAAATTAAATTATTAAAAAAATATATGCTAAATAATTCAAAAATATATGTCACACTGGAAATGTATTTTGTTATTAATTTAACTTAATTTTTTGAGTATTTTCTCAACATCGCCACACCTTTTTATCTTTTGCATAACTGTACACAAACCGGCACAAAATGATATATCTAGATATTTCACATAATACTATCATATTCGTTCAGTCGATTTAATAAAACAGCTATCCTATCTGTATCTTACTTATAAAAATACTAAAGTATCGGATAAAACATATAACATAAGTAAATTTAAATAGTCGAATGTAAAAAGGTATTTTTTTTTCAATAAGTATAAAGTGACTATTTGTAACTTGAATTATTTGAATGATTTATTTAAATACAAAACGTAAATGATATATTTCTATTTTTCACATGTAGTGAGCGTGCATATAGCTATCAACAGTTATGTGCTTACTGTCTCGAAACATTAGTTCTCATTCTCAACAACAAAGTAAATGACATATGTTTTGCTCCCTTACATGGTTACCAACTTAAAGGTTTTATCCCCAAATTTAGGGGAGAATAAAATGGGATGGTATTTTTAGGAGTGTTTATTATTAGAGGAATTTTTAGGGATTTTTATGACTTCAGAATATATTTATTTTTTATTTCAAATTATTTAAATTTAAAGTGTAACAGTATAGGCCCTGGAATAATTCAACCTGGCGAATCATATTCATTTGAATATATACATACCGTTTTAGCGAGATCTAGTGAGATTGCTTCTTATTAAGAGTGCAGGGTTAAATAAAATGCGAATTACACCATGTTGTCTAGCACAATTATAAACATACTCGTAAGAATTTGTTGTTAAGCTCTGTTTATGTTTACTACAAATACGTTGTTGTTATTAGTTATTTGCCTGTTCCATTTGTATGTTTATCAGCAAGCCATTCATTAAAATGCCGTAAACAAATATTATACACAATATTACAACCATCCGCAAAAAAGTTGAAATTGTTTAATGTCAATATGTATGATTTTAAAAAGTCAGAACATAAGGAAAATAATTTTTTACTTGACGTTTTTGAATAAATCATTTTAAAAAGTAATGTTGCTATATGAAATTATTTATTGATTGTATGGAATTTATTGATTTTGTTAATGGTATTTTATTATTTATGTTTTATTTATTTTAAAACATGATTAATTTTACAAATTATATATTTTTGGGAGGGATCCCTATTAAGTGTGAGGATTTTAGGGGTTTTTAATTGGAACTATTTGGGAGGATACATTTTTGGAAATTGGCAACACTGTTCGCTTCATTCATACCATTCTGTTGTATAATGTTATCAATTTGAGAACTTACTTATTGAATTTATTCTATTCCTGTAGCGTACTGCGCACCGTGTTTCCTTTGTTGTTTGACGTTCGCTGCAGTTTCTTATTACGATTCATTAATTTTGTCTTAAAATGAAATGATGCCTTTGCAAGCAATTCACTGCATATTTTGATTAATGATAAGGACCAAATTATTTTATCACAAATCTGTGGAGATAAGACCTCAGCGGGCGTACTCAATCTCAGTGCAGATTAGTTCGTCTGTACAGCATCTTTTCGTTTTGCGTAAATATGAGTGAAGTTTAGTATTAAACGGACGCCGGCTAGTGAGCTCGTGTATTCGGTCTTAAACTTTATTTAAAAACCAAGTGATTTAATCTCTATATACATTTAAAATGGAAGTCTCCGGTGAATCAGTTCTGGCGGGATTTATTCCAGAATATTTTTACGACTTCATGGATGAACTAGACGAACACCCTTGGTTGTTCTCAGCTCTCGCTTCAATCCTTGTGGGCTTGAGTGGAATTTTGCCTTTACTCATCATCCCGATCGATAAAACTGCGACATTTAAAGACGGGGGTAAGTGAAGTAAAATATTTTTAAATGCGTCGTTTCTAACAACTCTTGAACTGTTATATATTTCGTGTCCTTTTTTCCCTCTTATTTTGTTATGACTATTGTCTGATATAGGCTATATTTTACATAATTTCTTTTTAATTTAAATTTTAATCTACCAACTACAAAAATCATAGAAGAAATTTAGAGATATTATTGATTATTGAAAATATTTTTCATTTTTTTTAAATAATTGTTGCACTTTATTCAATTAACATTTTAGGGCAAGATTGACAAATCCATTATTTCTGTCAGTAAACACTGGTATCAATCACAGGTGTAAGTTGTATACAAAATATTATTTCAGGCTTCAGATATTTATTAAACACTGGCATTCACAGTGTGGGAAGATTATGCTTATTTCTTTTACCTAGTTTTATGTGAATTATACTCTTTTTTGCTGTTTGAGGTAAATATTTATATGAATAATTTATTTTTAGGCACCAAACCAATATATGAAAGGTTCTTTTAATACTTTTAGTTTTCTCAGTTTAATAATTATGTATATTTTTTTAAATAAAATAGAATGCTGCCATATGATCAGTTTTAGTATATTATTTGGCTTTCATATATTTGTAAAAAATTAAACCAGTATTTTAATGATATCATTAGTGTATTTGATTTGATATCACTTCACATTATCTTATACTACAGTTGTAGATGTGTAAACAATACTGAGTAATATATTTTAAAACATTTACATGATATTTCATAGTTTAGAGGCACAGGAAATACCTATTATATAAATATTTCAGTTATAAAATATATTTTTGTACAGTGATATTTTCAAATTTGTTAATATGAATGACATACTAATGGAAGCGCATTATCCTCTGTTGCATAGGAATAAATAGATCAAACCTTGATAAAAAATATGTAGTCTGAAAACTTTAATATACATTTTAAATATATATAGAATAATTGTATCAAAAAGGTAATATGTCATTTGTATGTTTAAATTCCTTTCTTTTAAACCTTATTTAAAACAAAGCTGAAAATAATAAAGTTCAAATGTTTCAATTTAAGGTGGGGTTTTCCTAGAAGTATGATTTTGTTAACAATTTTATTTTGTAATACTATATTATAAAAATGTATAAAAATAACCACTTATATTTGAGATCTTTTCTTAGCTCCATGGGAAGTCCGTTACACAATTGGATAAACATTATCAGATAAAAAAAATGCAAAACATAACTCTATTTGTCATCTTAAAACCAATATTATTTAAATTGTACGAAATTTAACGAATAGAAATTCAAACTAAAATAAGTGTCTGTGATGGTGTGAGCAATGTCGGTCATAATATTGTCAATATTATACAACACAATTGTTTTTCTCTCAAAATCAACGATTTTACTGCACCAATGGCTCCTGCTCCGTTCCGACCGCACCGCGGCCTCTTTATTGCTGTTGTGGTTTTTTCTTTTGCACATGGATTGGCAGCATGAGCATTGTGCGCTTGGAGAACCTCGCCTTAAGGACAATGCCCAAAAGCAGTACCAAAAAGTCTAATGTATCAAGATCAATTTCCATAATTTTTTAAAACAGGGAATTTAACTACATGACATTTACATAACCTGTCATAGAGGTGTAGGATGCAATAGAAACTATTTTCGATAAATAGATTTTTGAATTTTATCATATATTTCCGTAGTTTGGATTTTCTATGCAAAAAGAATTTCTGTTGGAGTAAATGCAAAAAAAATCAGACTTGATGTAACGTCTATGGCAAAAGGTATGGTATGCCATATAAAAATGGGGATTGTCTTTTATATATAATAACCATTATCCAATACTTTGCCTTTTTAGTTAATAATCTTGCCAGTGTAACCCTATTAATTACAAAAATCACGGAATACATAATATAGTATGATTTTAATGAAATAAAAACTGTTAGAAGTTATAATTAACTTAATTTTGATAAGTTATAAAACAAATAATAAATCTTCATTCCTATATAGGCTTATCTTACTCAAACAAATAATTTTCTGTACAAAACTTTATCTCCACACAAAATGAAATTTTATCTCCACACTAAATAAGATTTTATGGACAAATTGTTATAATTCAGGAGTCTCTGATTTAATGACAGATTATAAATTGTAAAAAAGACTGGTCATTTGTTATTTGCCAATCTTGAGCCATTGGTGCGTCTCATTATGAAATCTGCTAGATATTGGTCAACAGATTGTTTAAGAGGTAGCCGATTTCTCTGCAGATAAAAGAGATATTGCTTATCTGTCTAGTCCACTGCAACAATGGAGTGGAAACCAATCTTAATATTTCAATGATGTTGACGCAACTGACATTTGTTATAGACCACAATTGCTCTGATATTTCAAAGCGGAATTATTTAAGTTGCCTTTTGTTTTAACAGCTAAATAAATTTAAATAAAATTTTGTGTGAGGTAAATAATTTATATAGGTAATTTTATATAATGTAAAAAGTAATTCATAAAGTATTTTCAAAGAAAAGCCACAGATAAAAGTATTTAAATAGTCTTACATGTGTTTGGCAACCATTCAGGGTCTCTTATAAATGTATGGGACAAATAACTTAAATACTATGTAGTCCTTGTTATACAGGGGCCAAATTAAAAAAAGGTATCAAAATTAACCATTAGTTTAATTTTTTGTCTGAATGGTGACCGGATGGCGGTGTAACTAAGACATTGGCTGCGGTGTCGCATGTTGTGGGTTCGATTCCCCCACGGAGCAAATATTTGAAGACAAATAGTTTTGGATCTGGATATTTATCTCTGTGCCATTTATATTTGTATTTAACCGTTGTAACACAAGACTTTGATCTTATAATAAGAGCAGTTTTAAAAAAAAACTTTTGTTTGAATTACAACTATTCACTTTATTTTGGAAGACATTGTATCTGTCCACCACATTATCTTATTTTCGGCTCTGATAGACTTGATATAGATAGACTATTATAGGGTGGCTGGTGAGTCACCATTAATACTTTAAGACGTTACATGTGGGTATCATATATACAGAAAAAAACTATCATTGAAGACAAATATTGACTAACCACTGAGTAACATAATCTAAAGTTGAAAAGAAATGAGGTAATTCATGCTCATTCGAGCTAAACGGTAGGCACGTGCCAGCAGATCACTGCCACCACACTTCTTTTGTTTATTGGAAAATTTAGGCTAAAACTATGCCCCTGATTTTATTACATAAACATGATAATGTTTGGTAATCGAGTACCAAATGCTCCCCTTTAATATCGTAGGTGGTTCACCAATCATCCTGTATATAGGGTTGAGAGAATCTTTATTCTAAACTCAAGTAATTATAGATCGAGGAGGGCCGAGTAGGAGCCGAGCGCGGGTACGAACAGTTTGGTAGTTCAAAATCACTTATAATAAGTATCAAAATGATTAATTGTCCATTACTTTATACAAAGAAACATATATGATTTAATAGAGTAAACACTTGTCAAACAGCGATACTTCAAGTGAAGATTGGTAACCATTACCGATCTTCACTGTAGTAGTGGTCACTGACGAGACGTCCCCAACGACGTCTTCCTGAGGTTGGGGGAGAGGGGATTCTGCGTATTAGCCGCAGTTGTCCATACACTTAGGCCGCATTATGAATTAGTGATGTGCCGGATCGTTAAAATGTATATCCATGAGCATCCGAATACGGATATTTGAAGCCAAGATCCGCGGATACGGATACGGATCTACTCTTTCCTACTTTATTAAGTCTACAAAAAAAATAAAACTCAATTTATCGCATTATGTGATGGTTGATTTAGTACCTTAGTGTTATATACTATTTGTATAGTACGCTTACTTCGGTATATGTTTTTTAATATAAAATTTCCAAATATTTGATTTGAAGAAACAAAATAATATTCTGATTGGAATTTAACACATTTCCATTGCTACCATCATCTATATGACGAATTCCAAATATTGTATTGAATATTATAAAGAAAAATATCCGCAAAGATCTACAAGATAAGTAACGTATACGGTAACAGATCCGGATCTTTCTTTTACCTCGGATATCTGTCACATCACTATCAAAAATGCACGATTCCCTGCCACACGGTAGGCTGAAAATCGCGTTGCATGGACACAGCAACTTAAGTTAAAAAAATGGGTTTTGTTAACTGTTAATGTCATACAAATAACATCTGAGATGATTTAGTGCAAATACGACAGAGTAATAATTTCTCCGGTATCGCAAGGTTGGTCGAATGGACGTAGTGGATGTATAAGATATACTTGGACGACTCCTCAATGATTACCATAATGGTGGTCCCTGTCGAGTCGCCCGAACGACATCCTGAGGTTTGGGTAAATTTTGCGTAGTAGCCGCAATTCTTTATACATTTGAGGTCGCATTTTAAATAGCTCGCGCACAATACCCCGTCACTACATCCATATGGACGTCTGCCGTCAGCTTTTGCTCGACACAAAATATTACGTGCGATATCAGCTTTGTGTTATGTATTCACTTTAAGATTTACAGGTGGTAGAGCATAACATCCTTTCACAGCTTTTGCTGCACTTTTAAGGCCACGCTCGTCCGGGGAAGTACC
>JAOCPS010059318.1:0-16452 GCA_025505425.1 Graphium colonna | reverse complement strand
TTTTATCACCCGACGTTTCGAACCCTTTACAGCGTTCATGGTCACGGGTAGGACCCGTGACCATGAACGCTGTAAAGTGTTCAAAAAATCTAAACCGCGATAAAATCCGTAAAGTTGTTTAATTTAAAATACTTAAATTAAATAGAAACCCTAAAAATAAATAAGCAACTAAAAGTGGAAATTTATTAAAATCGACACTTCGAAAAATGTGTAAAAGTAATGTAGTATCATATCAAAGAGTAATTCAAAAATATACACAAATTCTTCAGATACATTATATTGCATTGAAATAATAAGGGTGATATGTATGTACTAATCAATGTTTTATATAATATAAATTATTAAATAGGGCAATATATTTTATGTGTATTATGATAACTTAAATATCTGACAAATCTTAAAAAAGAAGTTAAACGACGTAGCTCAGCTCAGTCCACACGCCAATAATTTAAAAAATTTCGTATTTATGCTAATTTATAAAATGAATCTAAGAAAGCTTTCCTATTAATTTTCCTATTATCCTTATTTCAAAATGACACACTAAAATTGATGAAAATCAAGACTGTATTCGCTGACAGGGTTGTTCCTCTCTCAGTACCATCCATGAATTGTAAATTCACTTGTAGTATGACACTAAAAGAAAGCTTTAGTTGGCAGTTTGGGTCTTCGAAGACAAGGTCAACCCAATGAAATTCATGCGTTCTCGTAGCATGTCCAAAGAAATGGTCGATTCGGTTGTTTAAAAAAGAGCTTGTGGCCACCGTTACGTTACAAGAACGAAGAACGGGAAGAACCTTTGATTGGTACATCTCTCTCATCTCATACCATAAATGATAGCCGAACTTCGTAGGGCAAGCAGACACGTCGCATCATCTAACATAACAGAAAAATTAATTTGATGAGCTTTTTTCTAAACAGCCCTGGTCTGAATCCAAATGATTCTTTTACATTCCCTTAAATTCAAGATTTATTATGTGGTCTGGCGACTCAGAAGCTAGGAAACATATTAATCGGCTCTTTTAACAATGCCTACCTCAAATAAGAATGACTGCCTTGATAAATGGTTTTTCGAAGTATGTCCCCTTGTAAAAATGTATTAATATCAAGAGGGCATGTTTTTAAAAACAATAAATCACACAATTGTGACGTCCGTTGTACGTCAATACGTATAATCTATTTCCAGATCATTTTAGTGTGCCCCTTGTAATAGCTACTTTTATTATTTCTAAGACTTACGCGAATATTTGACATTTTAAATTAAAAAACTTTACGGTTTTTGCCGCAGTTTATTTTATAAAATAGGCAAAATAAGTCCGCAGTTTGTGAACACACTATGAAAGGGCCCAACCATTCCATCAGATTTGTTAGGCCAAAAATCCTCGCAAAAGAACACCGATTCCTGCCAAGGATGATTTGTGAGGCTATTGGAATCAAGAAACATCCAAATTTTAATAGAGAGGATGGTTGGATGTTAACACCTACTTGGGATCCAATTATAAACAAAATCAAGTTAAGAAATAATCATAACCCTGCAAGACCTAAAGACACTAGAAGTATTTACTGCGTAGATCGTAACAAAAATTAATATTGAAGCCGAAAGTATGCAGGATTAACAAGTGACACCAAGACATCAAACACCTCAGTCCTACCCGTGACCATAAATGCTGTAAAGGGTTCGAAACCTCGGGTGATAAAATTTAAAATTAAACCGTGAAAAAATCAGTAGAGTTGTTTAATTTAAAATGGTTACTTTTATCATATTGCACAAAACTGTATGAAATACTATCCGTCTCCTTTAACCCACCTGTACATCGTAAGGGAAATAAAAGAGAAGTAATGGTAATAAACATAAACAGTTACTATATCATTGCTTTTAGATGTCATAATTTAGCAAAGAAATTGAAAAGCTTGACAACTTAAATCCAATTGCAGGGAAGAATTCCATCGTAGTCGTATTTTACGTTTTAGAGAAAACTTCGCAAGCGAATAACACGCTTTTCAATTTTCCGTAGCAGACGGTCTGCAACGTATTCTGATTTATTTTGTAATTGGCCTTTTCAGCTCAAACATTATTACTTTAGACGTGTGTGAGACAAGTGGAAGTAAAATTCACACATGCATCCTTATTACCTGGAGAAAGGCTTTATGTTAAAGTTATTATTTCATCATTTTTTATTTCGCAGAAAAATATGAAATTTATGTGAATAAATTTAATTTTTTATTTAAATTTACGTTAGTAAATTCTATTCCATGAATATTTAAAAAAAATAAAGTAAAATGAATATTTAAAAAAAAATTAAGCTTGAATGTGAAGACTTAGACAAATTCACAATTCGATGGAATTAAATATTGGGTTTCAAACCATTAAATAATTTCACGTTACTTTTTACATAACCATCTAACTAAAAAGACACAATTTATCACATTTTGGTCACATTATAAATATTTAAGTATATCACATTCAATTAATGGATCACAGTTGTTATTTCTTGATAGCTATCATATATTGTAAAAAAGTTTCTTACATTTGGTCAATTTTTTTACTAAGCCAACTGGAGAAAAGGATTTACGAATTCAGTAGTAGATTATGCACATTTAGGACAAGACTAGTTGGCATAATGCCCGCTCCAGAAAATTGCATTAAGTTACTCTTGGATTTGATTCTGTGAATTTCTGTTAAAACATTAAAGATTCTATTTCTTAATTTGACAATATAATTGTAAAATTAACAAAAATCAGCAGTTTCTAGGATGTCATTAAAATATTTGACTAAAATATTTTACGTTTTCTGGACATTACTATGGCAATGACCAATAAAATAATTCTTTTATCAATAAATAAATTGGTGTTATTGCAACTAATGTGCAAAAGATTAAAAAGTAATATTTTATATTTCGATTTTTTCATTTTAAAAGTGCGAGCAGGAAGCGGTCAGTACCTGCGAATTTGTGAAATTAATACAACTCTACTTAAAACCTAATTTATGGGCTCCTGTATTACTTGATACATATTTAATATACTGATATCAAGCTATGCATCCGATTTTTATTTTGTTTTTTTATTCAATATCATCAAATACCTTAGCAATCGTCTCGTATTTGAGTTTCGTGTGATATTGAGAAAGTATAGAAGTGCCATCACCATTTCTGGATTAAATATTTGTATGACAACATTATGATATTTATGAAGCTTGAGACTTATTTATTTTTGAGTGTTTTTTCTCATTCTGCATGAAAAATACAAAATATTTCGTTATTTACTCATTTTACACCTGGGCGAGTGGATGACGGCGGAATACGAATCATATGGAAGACCGTATAAGAAAATGTTGGGGGCTCATCCAGGACGATTGTTTGAGGCCTTTTTGCCTTTCCTTGAATCGCCTTAGCAAACTGTTTGAGGAATCAGGAAGAGGATTTAGCTTCAGCATGGAGGGGCCAAAGTGAATCACCTTTTCTACATGGACGACCTCAAGTTGTTCGCCTCTAGTCGCCCTCAATTGATAGAAATATTAAAAATCTATTGTGATTTTAGCATTTCTATCGGAATGGAATTGGGGCAGATAAGTGTGCGGTTCTCTGTAGAAATACTGAAAGAGGTCACAGAAACCAAGAGCATTGATATTTTAATGCGTGTGGACATAAGGACCCTTTCCGAGTCTGAATGATACTATACTTACTGCGCAATCGTAGTGGGAGGGGTAAACGTATACTATGCATAATCAAAGTGTGGAGTTTCCGTTATTACTTCCTGACGAAATCGGATGAAGCATTCTACACAAAAGTCATTCAGAATAACAAAGGTCCCGCAGTGCAAAGCCTTTCCGACCTAGAGGCTATATGGAAAGATAAGAAATAAATCCATGGGCGATTCTACGAGGCTCTTCATAAAGTTTTCGGAAAAACCACCGCCTCAATAAATTGGCAACACTTTAATGACCTCTTTGGGGAAATCGAAAGTTTTGCCTGTGCAATACAAGTACAGGTTATTAAGAACTATAACTACAGTATACATCCTGAAGGATGGCGCCATGGACATGTCGCCATCCTGAGCAGTCACTTCTACGTGTCATCTCCGGTTGATCGGCTCTTTCTAACACTGTTACTTGCACAGCTACAACTTTCTTTATCTCCATGAGGAGTTTGCTCTCTACCGCCTCAAGCCGTGCTTGTGGGGAGCCGAGAGGTGCTTGTGAGGTGGTACGTACAGAAACAGAAACCTGCTTATGAGCACAATATTTCACTATGCTACTCGTACTATTTCGTCTTCGCGTCGCACTCATACTGTACACGCGGTTTTGTGGTTCGTGCAAATAACTTGAACTGTTTTTTTTCTTTTTATCCCCTGATCAGAAGTCATCTTGCTTCCAATCGTGGTAAGAGTTCTTTTTTATACTTTATTTGCAGCACGCAGCCGCTTCGTACGAAGAACATATAATTATTGCTAAGTAACTAACGTTGCTAAATGGTATATGGCTATATGAGCTACCGGGCCTCGGAAGTCAAAACCGCGCAAACTTCAGAAGTAGAATATTGTGAACAATATTCTGCATTCACTACAATACTACTATAATTAATCCTCTATAGCCTAATGGTTGGGCCTAGCCTATATGCCTTTGCTTGGTAAACTGGAGGTTGTGGCTTCGAATCCCGCGGGGGACAATGACTTTGTGTTGTTGTTTCTTGGTTGTAATAGGGTAATACGGGCTGATCATCCGATTGCCTGAAAAGAAAGATGATCCATGTGTCGGATAGGTTACATACCCATCCAACGCATGGATCATCTTTCTTTTCAGGTCAAAACTTGGTCCTGCGCCTGATCTCCCTCCGGTCGTCTCGGATTTCCGTCTTATGGGGCTATGAGAGTGAAGGAACAGAGACTGTACTTGTGTTTGCGCGTAAACTTGTGCACTGGAATGTCTCCTGCGCAGTTAGCTAATCTCAGTTTAGATTGGCCGCCGTGGCCGTACAGGACTTTTTTTTGCTACAATTATTTTTTATTCTTTATTATAATTTCACTAAGTTTTTTAATTTTAACTTTTTGATTGTGGGAAAGTTTGTATGTTTTGTCGTTTGTTATTCCATAATTCAGAAATGGATGAAAGTATATGGACGAAATTTGATATTCACAGGGTTAAATAGGATTAATTTTGGACAAATGAAGAAAATATGTGGTGCTAGATGCAAATACATACGTATACGGGCGGGTAACTATAGGGCATTACACAAAACGTACATACTTTCTCTGGATCAGTGACCAGTGGATTTCCGACACTAGATTTTACATTCTTTTTTGTTCTGAACTGCTTTCTTTTAATCGAAAATGACACTTCGAAACCGTTGCAAATCTTTTGGGACTTCGCCAATCCGGGATACCTCGGACGTGCATCTGGATGGGATTTAGCAGGACACCCCACACAAAAAAAAAACATCCATAAATCAATAGCAACAAAAACATAAAGAAGGATAAAGATAAATCCTAGTTGACATTTATATGTTAATTTAACTAATAACTTTAGAACTTTAGTCTAAAAATTAAAATTTTACTATACCTTTTGCAATTAAATGACAAAAAGAAAAATAATAATAACTGTCCGTATCGAAATATTTTAATTTTATACCTATTATTCTTTTATATCTGTGTCCTTAATAAAATAAAACAAAAGTTTTCACGTTAATCATTGCTATGGAGCATTTATAAAATACTAGGACAACAAATCATTATTTTGAAAATATTATCGCGTTAGGGGCAATAAAATATATGTAGGCGTTTACTGTGAGCATTCATTTCTGTAGCAGCGGCACCTGTACCGCAAAACGGAACATTTATATTCAAGCTTTGTATTTTTGTTTCTAAAATTCAACATACATTCTGAAGACGGCATCTTGTTTATATAACAAAGCGGGGGTTTTCTGTACTTTAACAAAATGGACTATAAAATTCATATAAGGCGTCCAAAATTATTTTAAGATTTACGCGTACTGCATTTCAAATGCATAATTTACTCTGTAAATTAAAAATAATTACACATGCATTACAAAGACTACACTTTATATGTTATTTAAAGAAGAGGTTATTTATTATTCTGAAAGTAATTATAAATAAATTTTATATAAATTAGTTATCACGCAAAGAATCATTTCTTTGTGAAGAAAAATTGAATGTAACTAATAATATAATAGTTGCCAAACGCATAGTTATCTTATAAACCTTTTGTTATAAGTCATATTTTGCTAGATGTATTAATGTAATGTAAAATGTGTGAAAGTAATTACATAATAATTCTTCTAATATTTTTAAAGATTTGTTTAATGTTTGAATAATAAAGAAAAATAAGTTTTGAGTAAAATATTATCGCTAAAAGCATGTTTTGTACTGTTTAAAGTATGTTTCTGCTTTATTGATAAGATAATTCGTGCAAATACAAAACGAACAATTGAAGATTGCGATCATAAGCAAGTTTTTTAAGTAGAATGACAACTTAAAAATTTGCTTTCTCTGCTTTTTCTTTCATGCAATTCAAATTGGATAGTTATTTGCATTTTACCGAGGAGCAGTCGTTCCTGAGTAAAATATTAATACAAATGTACCAAAAATGTGTCGTTTTCTTTTCACCAAATTCAGTGTTCATCAATATAACATTAGTTCACAATATAAAATTTATAACTGTAACTTTTGTGAATATATGACACAACCGAGTATAGATTAATTGATTCATTAGTATTATACGATACATATAAGACTAGAATACCAAAGTGAAATTTTTATAGTTGTGTAAAATTTTTTTATTATATGTACCACCAGACTTTGTCCTTCCTTGCTAATTTTGGAACTTCCTCTTTAGGTAATAATAATTAGTATTAATGTTGAGGTTATTAAAATTCAGATAAAAAGTTAATAATTCTAGATTCTCAAAAAGTCGGTCCTGCGCCTGATCTCTCGGATATCCATCCCATCGAGCTACGAGAGTAAAGGAACAAAGAGTGCACCTGTCTTTACGCGTACATTTGTGCACTATAATATCTCCTGCGCAGGTGGCCGTAATTTCAGTTAGAAGGACTATATATATATGTGTATATATATATATATATATATATATATATTTCTGGATTTAAATTATTTTTGGACTTAGCTGTCTTAAATAATGGGATCACGTAAGTCCAGTTGTCATGAGCATAACACGGATCTACTATAATGTCTTTATTTACGGTAAAAGTTGATACACTGTCAAATAATATGGAAAGTGAATATAATTTTCTATTTCATTTTGAAATTTTAAAATTAATTAAAGAAAGCCCACGACGGAATTTAACTGTTTCTTTGTAGTATTAAGGGTCTACTTATACTACCTACGCTTGTTTAAATTTAGATAACTCGTTGTGTAAATTCAAAATTGTTTTGTAATTATATATTATAGTCTTTGAGCCGATGTTTTACTACGCCTTAATATGGATTTTTCAATGCCGAGTTTGCGGTTATCGTAGCTGTCATGGCGTGGTGCTTAATAGGTACAAAACGTTTATATTGCTGACATTGTTAATATTGTTAATAATATACTTTTATAGACTAAATCAGAAATGATATTTCTTAATATAATTATTTTCGCAATAAACAGCTACACCGACTTCAAATGCCTTAGATGTAAACGTTGGTGAAACAAATTGTTTAGTTATTTAGATTTAAAAAAGGAACTGTTGGACTGATTTTCATAAAAGTTTAACAAGACCATCTCGTATCTTTTACTTAAAAAAAAATGAAATTTGGTTCATAACTTGAGAAGAAATCAGAAAACAAACATACTAAAAATACACAGCCGATTTGAGCTCCTGCTCCTTTTTTGAAGTCGGTTGCTAATAATAATTATCATCTATATTATATTTTGTGGAATACTAACATTGTTATTTGTTCATTATTTTGGGTTAGCGTTAAAAGTTTTGACTGTCGCATTTAAAATTATTTAAAGATTCCGTAATTTAAGTATACGACATGACAACCACCAACTATTTCATTAAATATTATTGAAAAAAAAACTGTAACTTATAACATTAAAAATAGATTTTTTTTTGGGTGAGTAGTACATCTTTTAAATAAAATAATGATTTCTGCCTATGTATTAACTCAGCAACTCGTTTGTTTTTGTCTCGATGCTATTAATACAAGATGATGATTTTTTTTCATATTGATTTAATTTGCCGAAATGTTAAAAATATCGCACGTTGTTATTAAGCAAGTTTTTATAACTACGCCAAAATGAAACGGTACAAAACAATATAGAGGGAATCTTAAAAACAAACGCGATCACATCTCATTGGAGATCAGATATATAAAAAGAAATATTTTTCTTCTTTACAAAAAAGTTCACATTTAAGGTATTATTTTTGTTGCACGCCAGAGGCAATGCCAAAAAGGTCAACAATTAGTATAAAAATTGTAGTATAGTGTTGTGCACAAGCATAAGGAGAACAAGACCACAACGCTGATTTTCAATGTCGACCAGGAATTGAGAAATTGTAAAAATGCCAACAATGCAAATAGAAAAATCAACAATGAGGAACAGATTTCAAAAGAATATTAACAATAAACGGAACTTAAAAAAAAACACATTTAAATGGAGAACTCAATGGATATTAACTACAATAATTAAAATAATAATAAAAAACTTTTTCCCAAACTGGAGATGCTAGATTTTTCGATCTATGGACATAATCTACCGGGTGACCTTGAATAATATTAACATTGATTGAATTACGTTGTCAACTTTATTGTCTGAATTACATTATCACTTTTATTTGCATTCCATTACATTTACGCACATTACATTAATTGAATTACATTGTTACTTTTATTTGCATACATTACATTGACTGAATTACATTTTTATTAGTCACATTATATTGACTGAATCACATTGCCACTTTTTAAGCATAAAGATTGGGTTACTGTTTCATTTCTAATTTATTCTTTAGTAAAAGGACGCTTTTCGTGTGAGCATGTTATTTTTGAACACTTTTAAGGTTTTTGGTATGATAGTAAGCGATTACTGGAGAAATTTCAAAATCTTTCCCGGCTCTAAGTTAGGAATGGACCCTCTTCTTGAGGGTTCGTAGGTCTAATAATTCATTTAATATAGATGTCGTGCGGTCACAGATAATGTTGACGAATTTACACAGTGGGCTGCTAAACCATCGAGGTACATGTGTACGATGTTTGAACTCATCAACAGGTATTAATCCAATTCTCATGGGAAATACCACAAAGGAAGCTCAAAGACTTAAAGCCTCTTCGCAGGGTCAAGTAATATTTACAGTCTTGTTTTCAGTGTCACTTTGAAAGTACAAAATTTCGATACCATAAGAATAGAGTAATAGCAAAATGATGAAACAAAATGAATAGCGTACTAAAAATATTGGACTGGTATACAAAGCGATCATTTCACATTCGTAATAGAAATTTGCTTACTAACCTTAAAAATTTAGATTAAATATTATTTAAAGAGCTTAATTTCAAATTACATTCGAATATTTTTTTTCTGTGGTTTCTGAATGTACAATACAGTTTTAATTAAAAATACATTGTGGCGGAATACCATTCACCATTACAAATAAATTGAGATACGTTATTCTTGAAAACAGCGGAAAGGAAATAATTTTTAAAAGTTTATTATTTCGAACAAAGCCATAAATTCATAAACAATGAGTTATTGTCACTATATTTTTAGCAGTTATAATAACAATTAAAATACGATGAATGAAAAATTCTACAATATTCTATTAATCTATGTATAAAAACATGTATCGTAAATACAAATGCTTAGGAAGAAATATTCTCGATGGTTTAGTAATAATCTTATCACTAGATTAAAAGAAAAAATAAGTATAGATCAAAATATAAACGCTATAGAACCCATTAGATAAACTGTCTTTCGAGGAAGTAAAAGATTATTGCAATATTTTAATAAAGATTGATTACCGTAGGTTTATTTTAAAAATTAAAGCTAATATTTATTTGGACATGCATTAAAGATCAAAGATGTGGTAAAAGCTCTATTTTATTGGAAATGGCATACGATGAGCCAAAAATAAAGGAACGCAAAACATAGCAATGCATTTGTACAAAATTTCACATCTATAAACTGTCGTATTACATATTAAACAAATAAACATAAATTCTATTCTATCTCTATCTCTATATCTAATTATACACAAAATAAAAAGACTCAAGTTACACACAGGTTCAGGTGATGATGATACCTCCCGTTTTTATAACAAAATGTTGTGAACCATTTTCAAGAGCTCTTTATATTATAATGAATGCGTGTATACATTTAGATAAATTTCCCACTGCATACAAAGAAGCCATTATCGTCCCAGTCCTAAAGGTAGGAAATAAAAATGATATTAAAAATTACAGGCCAATATATTTACTATCAGTCTTTCCAATTTTTTGAATCCCTCTACTGTGCTTTACTATTTAATCAAACCTAGGATAAAATTTTAAATTAATAACATGGGTTTATTCCAAATTACTCTCACCAAACCTACCTATTATGTCGATGACTTAGCTAGAAGCATAGATGCTAATCACCAAACTGATACCCTAAATACCAAATTCGTACTTTTGAGCAAGTAGATCATAACATCCTCCTGCAGAAGTTGTTTCGTTTTGGAGTAGACCATAAAATGATGGAATTTTTCGAAACAACGTCAGAGGGTAGTGAGTAATGGATTCGAATCCTTGTATTGTGTACCCACATCTAGGGTTGCACGGAGCTCTCATTAAGGGCCAATTTTATATTTATAAATGATAGGCGATAGTTTCCAATTGAACCAAAACTTACTATTTACCGATGATTAAAAATTCTATAGACAAATTATTGATCCGAATGATTCAAAATTTTTACGAGACCTAAACAATTTACAAAATTGGTGTATGCGCAATAATATGAAGCTTAATATATCCGAATGTAATTTTATATTATTTTCTAGTAAACGTATAATTTATATTGCTGTAAAGGGTTCCAAACGTCGGCTGATAAAATTTTAAATAAACTGCGACAAAATTCGTAAAATTGTTATTAAAAAAATATAAAAATTACAAAAATCAATATAAAAAAAATAAGGAAACACTTTTCGAATAGACAGAAGTTCGTGATTTAGATTGCAATTTAGACAACAAATTCAATTTTTAATACACTATATAACACTGTTATACAAAAGTATTTTCAAATTATATGTTTTATAAATAAAAACACCAAGGAATTTACAGAACCGTACATAAATAACATACTTTACAATTCTTTAGTGCGACCTATTTTAGAATATTGTTGCTCAGTCTGGAATCCACATTTTAAAGTTCATGTAGATAGCCTAGAATTTTAGCCTAGGAATTTACGAAATTTTTATGCAAAAAACATATAATATTTCAACGTGTACAATTATAAAAAAAGATTAATATTTTTAAAAATGCTGACACTCCATAATGAATTTATTTTGATATAGTCGTTATTTATATAAATAACCGAATAAGATTTGGGATTCCCTGCCCCAATATTAGGTCAAAAAACTTTGATCTCATATATGAATTACACAGCAGAACCAATGTAGGTAAATAGTCACCAATTCTTAGAATGATGTGTGCTTACAACCACTTTGCTAAAATGAGCACTGTGGAAATATATAATGTTGTTTTTGTTTGTTATTTTAATAGTTGTATCAGAAATGTTAATTTGTAAACTATAATTGTAACTACTTTATAAGGCAATTTCGTTGATAGATCAAATAAATAAACAAAATAAAACAATGTGTTCATGAACCACCAAAAGAAAATAATATTAGGACTAATGATTTCTAAATTCAACTCAGTTTCAACGTAGAATCTAGAGAAAAACATAAAACTCCTGCATGCATATCAACCTCGTTTCATTCTTATTCAATTTGAATAGAAAGGATTTTTGCATTCTTCTGTGGGTAGCGCAGCTGTTCTCTAAAATAAATTTTAGAATTCCAATGTTTCAGCATATTCATTCTTCTTTTTCTATATGTTAAGTTCAGAGGTAGCTTGATTATAAGTTAAAGAAAGTTAAGGCTAACTACGTTAAGTTTTTTTAACTTCAACCAGTGAAAGTCCTTAAAACAAGAATGCGTGATATAATCTTTCTTATGCAAATGCAACCAACATTTGAAAGATTTTAGAAGATTCAGAAGAAAGCATTTAATCACGATTTGTTGCACAATTCAGTGAGTTGATCCGATGTGTTTCTGTGAGATAAGTGTAGGTTTAAAATCGAATAAAAATTTTCAAATTCAACGTTATACTGTATGATAACTACTTGCATGTTTTGCCTACCAGTTTAAAATGTTGTACATTCCATAGCTTTAAAATTTCATTATTTTGTTATCTTCATAAGACAAGTAAGTTAAGCTTGATGGTCAATAAAAATTAGAATAAATCGTAATAAATTGAAACAAAAGTTTAAATAAGTATTTTCAATACTTGCTTTTACAGTGGTCAACCATGTTATTTTCTAGTGGTGTACTGTTAATCTGTAAAGCACGACGATATATAATTCGGTGTCAAATCAGTAAACGTGTCTGTATTCTGAGCTCTAAGAGGATACCTTAATACTGATGGCTTGCATTCCACTGACACAGGTATAGGTTATTTAGCGTTTCATATCTTTTTAAAATTGCGTGTTTTATCTTTTTAAAATCTAAAATTTACCTTTTGTAGGAACTGTTAATTAAAAATTTGTAATTATCTTCTTTAAAATTTAAGCTTTTATTTATACCAAAACCAGCCAGGTACAAATATTTAGATTTTAATACAAGTCATTCATGTTATATGCGAAAAACTTTTCCGCCCAACCTATCATAAATAACATTAGCCAAAAAAACAAATTCCACCTTGCATTCTTTCAAACGTTTTCAGTATTTTCTTCTTGTTATAACTAAAATTACTTAAGAGCAATCACTTCTTCTTTACGCTATCATGCCGATGTATGTTTCTTTGACACAATTGAATAACCTTGAATGTTTACAAAATGTATGTATTCGATTAGTTTTCAACTTGTGTAAATTTGATTTCGATCAGTGTCTGATTACAGAGCAGAACTGCAATGGCTTCCAATCAACATACGACGAGAATTACATTTACGAATACATACATTCCTCGCTATCTAACCCTCTAGCACATCCTCATCTCCACCATCGCTTCGAATATCTTGTACCAGATAGAACTCTGAGCCGAATAACCAAATCGCTTCTCTTAAAAACTCCTTCTCTCTCGTCAAAACGATATGGTGCATTATTAACAGTAAGGGCAGTCAACTTGTGGCACTCACTTCCTAACGAAATGTGTTCAGTTCCTCTATCGACATATTTCGTAAAACAGTAAAATGTCTTTTTTATCCTTTTAAAATAAAATAAAATAAAATAAAATATTTATTTATTTATATAGTTTATTGAGTATATAAATAGGTGTACATATTGTATTTATCATATAGTATATTAATAATATTATCTATGACATTGTATTTTATATTATATATAGTATTATTACTACACTTTAAATATTTTAATATTTATTAGTACATACTAGTTGATCACCTACCTTTATTGTTCTGTCATTAAAGGTTTGCTGGGAGGCAATTCTTCGTAGGGTTAACTTTGCTTTTTTGCATAATTTTTTTGTAATATCCAGATTTCATTTTCTAAAACAACAAGAAAAAAACTAAACAAGAAATGAAAGTAAAAACTGCTGCTTTTTTATTTTTTTTAGTGTAGGGTTCGGATGGAGAGATTCCAATAAATAATGTTTTCATAAGAAAGACAAATAATTTTTCAGTTTGAGAAGCTTGATCCATGTTTGACTGTGTAGAGCGCTTATTAAGTGCGAATAAATATACATTATACGATTTCCCAAAGTCTAGAGACCAAGCACTTTTTTCCTTACATATCCGCGTTAAACCATCTTAGATTGAAACTACAAGTATTTTCGGTGATTTCTCGAGAAACGGAGCTCGAAGATAGCTCACCATTCACCTCGATTTGTTATAGTGCGAATTCGCGTACTCCGTGGTATTATAACCTGTTAATTTGTATTTTAACTTATAGTATAGTGGTAGTCTCCTCATGCCTTTTTTTGTCTTGGGGTAATCCGTTATAAATACCTGAAGAATGTCCAGGTTATGTCGGAGTCGCACCGACTAAAACCCCACGGAGGTCACCATTAACTCTTAAGCCCCCTCATGACGGTATCTCCGTTCGGAACACTACCGCAGCCCCCTCTTCGTATCAGATTTCCCTCAGGCTTGTTAGATATAGGACATCAGTTTCATACCGATATTTACTTTCGTTCTAACTTTGGTAATAACAGAATCAGTCTTTACTTAAGTTATAATATTAATTAAAATGTTGCTTATTCGTTCAAGCATAGTCTTATCGAATACCAAAAAGTTGATATTGGGCGATAGTTTCCGGTATTGTCTGTAAACCTAGAGCTAAAGGCATAATTTAACTCTTTTCTATGAATTTGTGATTTGTACCAGCATTTTGATGACTGTTGTAAATTAAGATAAAAAATAAAAAATTGTAAATTTCTCAAACTTTACTGTACCGGTCCCGAGTCGTACCTGCACGTGTTCTCCCCTGGTAGGTGTAGTAAAAAGTAAAACAGTACTGCTGTTATACTTTTTACTGAAGACAAACATGACTAGGACGCATTAATTAGCGTATCGTTTTAAGGCTAACTCCTCTCTGCTCATGGACAAAAGCATAGGCAGGCCTTTGCCCGGCAGTGGGTTCAAAAAGGCTGTTAATGATGATGATGTTGTATATTAAGGCTAATATAGGGGATGTATATAAAAAAATAATTAAATCTTTCCTATAATGTATAATGTAATTGTACTTAGTTTTTAGATTTTTATAACATGTAACGTTACCATTTAAATTGATAAATACAATTTTTATAACTTTAGAATAATAGCCTTTTAATCATAAAAAAAAAAACGACCAAAAGCATGTCGGGCACGCACATGAAAGTGTTCCATAACCATTCGATGGTCCGTCCGAACGCTTGGTAGGAAGGCTCTAATTAATTATGTATTAAGATATCTCGAGACTTGGGGGTTTGATCTACATGGTTTTAAGGAATTTTTGTTGCATTATATATTTATATTACCTTTGCTTTTTTACTTGTATGAGAGGAGAGAAATTGTTATACATAATTTTAAAAACCACTTTTTGGATCTTCAATATACATCTCTCCACAAATTTTCGTGATAATCGGTGCAGAAACGGCGAAGTAGGAGCCTGGACGGACAGACGGATAGACATAACAAAACTATAAGTCCTATTGGACTACGGAATCCTAAAAACGAGTAAAAAAACTTACACTTCACAGTTACAGATTTCTTTGCATTCCAACGTCCGAAATTTAAGCACGTAATGACACTGTCTTAATTATTTATCGTCAAATACTAACAGCAACGTGAATTCGAGAGCGAGAGAGAGAGAGACACACACACACACGCGCGCATGCACGCACGCACGCACACACACACACACGCACACACGTAATTTATGTCGTACTGTAATTTTTACTTCTGTTTTTTTTTATAATAATTTGTTTATTCTTCACTGTTGTATAATTTAAGAATTCTTACCTAAATAATCTAAATCCAATTTTGGCTTTTAGTTTTGTGTAAAATGTAGAAGTTTTGTGTAAATAATATAAAATTTAAAATTTTTATTATCATGAGCTGAGGATTTTGTGTTAAAATAAAATAAAAGTAAATAAACTGTGTATTTTTTTACTTCTCAGTAAGTTTTAAAGACATTACTTAAGTTTAAATTATATAATTTTCTACGAATGTTTTATGGTTGAAACATAAACATTCAATAATTTTGTAAAACGTTCATGTGCTAGGTATTTATTAAATTCAAACGTAGTTAGTTTAAGTACTAAAATAGCGTTTCAGGCTTGGTAACTTTGGTGAAATATTCAAGTTTACAATTATGGTTATGTTTATGGGGATTATAAGATTACGAGTATGGTCATAAATTAATATCAGCTTAGTTGTGAAAATTTGGACAAAGTCTAGTTTTGCATATTAAATAACGGTACTTTTTTATTTTACCGGTAACGAACAAACATTTTTTTACAAAATAAATACTTATTTCCAGATAATATGGTCGCGTTATTTTGGAAATCTCCCAAAAATAAGTGAACGATTCATTTATAAAGGCTTCAAAATAAATAGTAGCCAACATTTTGCCTACAAAATAAACAATTAATTAAACTGAATATACTGTTAATTTTTTTTAATCTTACGGTTTATTCATTTTAAGTGATTCCTATTTTTTTTTATAAAAATATATATTTATTTTTAAATAATACAACTTTACGGATTTTATCGCGGTTTATTTTTAAATTTTATCACCCGACGTTTCGAAC
>JAOCPS010058995.1:0-16459 GCA_025505425.1 Graphium colonna | reverse complement strand
ACTATGTGGGAAGAACCAAAAATCTGCCGGAAGTCACTATTCCACGCGGACGAAGTCGCGGGCAAAAGCTAGTCATACATATAAATACGTTGTAAACATACAGAACAAGATACGTGTGGGACTCGAGTGTGATGTGTAGCAAACTTCGTACATGTAAATAACATACAGAGGAGAAACCAGATAGAAACTGTTCAGTATGTAGCGAGACAAACATTTTCCTTGTAATCAAATTCTATCTGATAAATTACTTTAAAATATATTTAAGTTGTATATTATTGTATTTTAAAACGAGTCAATAGACAAATTTATAAATGTTAACCCCCTACTTTACAAAGATATATAAATATTTAGATAAGATAACTCGCATCGAAATGCTTTATCAATTGTTTTGCTTAATGATTACTTATAATCGCGATATAAATGCATCGATAATTTGGTCGAAATATTTATAAGCATCTTCATAACTAGGGTTGCCATCTTGGTTTTTGGACAAATAGGTTTTCATGTAAAATGTACGATTTATTATAATTTAATCATTCAGTCTAAAACACATTTCTCATCACTTATAACAGATAATTATGAGGATTTGTTGTTTTCTTTACTCGAAGCTTCTTACAAGTAACATTTTTGTACTATGTAACAAATGAATTCGGGATAAACTAAATAATGTGAAATAAAGAATTTTTGTGTACTTCATTGTTCTTGTAAATTGTAGAGTACAATAACCATAAATTAAGATGAAGTACGGGTGGTAATCCTGTTCACGAGGCTAAATAAATGTGTAGATAGATATATTTATTTTTAGTAACAAAACCTGGACTAAAGCAAAGATACATTTGAGGCGTTCGATTTTCCTTGTCCAAATATGGATCTGCGCCAAATATAACGTTACAGTTTGTGTTTATGCAACATTTGAGACAGACCCAGATTCTGCTCAAAGCAAATGCAAATGGCGACCACTAACAATGGCGTTTCAGCATATCGCTAACAATAATATTGAAGGAAAACCGCACGGATGCCTCAGATTATTAGACCGAAACATTGGTAATAACTTGGCAGTATAATAAATCACCAACGCTGTTTAAAGAAGTTTTGGAAATTGAACTATATTTAAATTATTTCCATTTTTTTAACGATATCAAAAAGAGTAAATAAAAAATAAAATCTAAGAATATGTAAAACGCATCTTCTTTCTAGCCTTATACCCAAATTATTTTTTAGACAGAACGACTGACATCCGACCTCCGCAACTCAAAGGGATAAACTGTATTTCAAGGCTGGATTAGTCGTCAGGATATTTAAGGTCACTGACAATCCTTAATGACTGTCAAAGGTGTTTTTGACAAGCGGGACTGACTCTTTACATGCCCATCCAACGTATTGATCACCTATCTTTTCAGGCAACCGGGTGATCAGCTCGCAATACCCTAACCTAACCAAGAAACAACAACACAAAGTCGTTGTCCCCCCGCAGGATTCAAACCCACGACCTCCGGTTTGTAAAGCAAGTAAGTACCCGTTCCACTAGGCACTATTTAAATTTCAATATGAAACGTACATTACATCACTATCACCACTTGTCTGAAAATATTTTAAAATCTGTGAAAACAGCGACTCTTAAGAAAAATCAACAGTTGGATACTCGTAATGGCATTTTGGTATAAGTATTTAAAACCTATACAAATCCAATTGCATCGTTTATCATGAACACAATATCAACGCGGAACGAAAACTTCTTATCAATTTATCAATAAAAATCCAAATCTAAACCAGTACTATCTATGCAACGGTCGTAGATAAGAGAAGATTCACAGCGCACGTTTACTAGCGCCAGAGAGTCGCTTATAAAACTGAATACGTGCTTGTAAATAGTCAAGGTGAGTTGATCGCGTTTATCTAATCAAATGTCGTCTCTCATCTAACACTGTGCGAGTATTCTCACGCCAGTATGTAAAGTCTATTCCAGTTAAATGTATGACAAAAAGTAAACAAAAACGATTTCGCTAAATTGCTCATTAATTTGTTATTTGTATAAAATATTTTTGTGATCAGTTTTTAGTGTATGTGCCTCAGACTTGTTTAAATTTTCTCTATCTTTATTTCGAACAGACTATACGTACGGAAGAGCAATATAAAAAAAAAATCCCCACATTCTCCCAACAATGGTGCGGAATGGACGCGGTAATGTGGCAATTTTTCATGTGAAAAAAACGCGGCGCGAATCACAGCGAATAGGCGCCCGTCTTTTTTTTTAATTTTCCTTGTAAAAAACACATGTTTTGGTAAAAAATAAAATTCGTCTTCTCGCTATTTATTTACAACTCGATTGTACCGTACTGATACGAGAACTGTGACTTACCCGTGATAAAAAACATGTGTATTGTTTTAAACCGTTTACGATTAAATACGCATTAACTTATATCAATAACCTCCAATAAAAAAGGTAAATAAAAAGGATTGTTATCAAAACCTTCAGCTTGGTCCTTCCCGTCCGACTGATGACACTCTGTTTCTATTGTATTCATTCCATTCTCCGTTTCCTTCACATTTGCATCGGTGCAATTCTCCACGATTCGGTGGCGACGTCAACGAATGCATAAATAGCGTTTCCCGCTCTTCTTTGTCTGCGGTTTAACAAGGAATCCATTACGTCAATCGGTTATTACGCACGTTATTGGTTATACGAAAAGGTTATTGTGTTCCATATGATGATCTTTGGTTCACTTGTTGACCACACTCTTTGTTTTTCCCTAAAATATCCTTCCAATTCATTTCATTATATATTGTTGTCTCACCTGATAGTAAGTGATCATCGCCGCCCATGGACTCAAACAACACCGAAGGAGTTACAAGAGCGTTGCCAGCCTTTTTCTTGAAGGTCCCTAAATCTAAAGCTTGTTTGTTTTGTTTGGTTTGAAAGCGCTAATCTCTGGAACTACGGGTCTACAATGAAAAATTATTTTAGTATTTAATAGCATTGAGTAATCAGTTAGGCAATCGTTCTTCTATATATAATTACACTATGACCATTAGAAGCAGAGCATCAATAACAAATGTGGCAAAAACTGTAAAAAAGTACGCGGGTAGTACTTAAATAAAAAAAGAAACTTTCCTTCGTGTCGTCCAGCGCAATCTTGGTAATTATTCAGGATTCTTACGATACAGGCTATGCCTAGTTTACTAATCCTAGTGTAGTAATATCTAATTATAATAAATATATTTATATACACAATTCCTAATGTACCAATATACTACCGTAATATAAAGATAAGGCTGTGGATTTCTAAATACAGTTATTATTGTTCTTCACTTTAATAAAAAAAAATACTTTTTGTACATAGTATTATTGTCTTGGTGGCCTAGACCTTTTACTACGAGGTCATAAGTTCGAATTCCGCGGAGAGGCTTTAGCAGTGAGGGGATTAGGGCCATGTGGATTCACCCGATTGCCTGATACGTAAGATTATCCATGCGTTGGATAGGCATGTTAAAAGTCGCTACTGGAACTGACCTCCCTCCGTTCATATCATTTATGTGTTGTTTCAGAATGAACTTATGGACTATAATGCGACCTTATTGATTAGCCGTTTTACAATGAACAAAATCAACAAAATATATTTTTAAAAATTGATTAAGTACTTTTATTAACAATAAGCAAATGTAATATTTGGTAACAATATTCATTTATTCATAACAGAAAAAAAATCAACCAAATGAAAATCGAGAACCACTTCCGTATAACTTATTCGTATTTTTTGGACGAGTCGACGAGTGTGCACGTCGACTCGGTGCAACCAGTTTTAAGGTTGCATTCTTTTCGATTCCTCGGTAAATATCATACGACGTATATCAATTTAAAATAAATGCTTTTTCAACTAAATATACCTAGTTATAAAACCTTGCCTTCACTAGAGATCTGCTTTAAAATGCATACATTTTTAATACCGACATTTCAAAGTTTAAAAGCTTAGCCATATTCACGCCTTATATGTGTTTATAATTAAATGCTTTATTCTAAAGTAAAGATTCTACTACTTCAACCTGATACATAGATGTTGCAATAAGAAAAATATTATACAGATTTGTATTATTTTTAAATCCAATAACACTTAAATCTCCGATGATCAAAATAGAGTAGAAAAGAAAATCCTTAAACCATGAGTCACGAAGACTAATGCGGACATGGCAACATTTCTTTAGCTAGAAACAAAGCTTCCACGTCCAAAGATGACCGAGAACGGTTAAGAGTCAGCGGGCAAATGGTTCGCATCGGAACGCGTCCATTTGGACGCCTGCCAACTGATTCATAGGCGAGTCACTCTAGTTAAAGTTGTGTGAACGGTAGAGGAAGCTTGCATTAATTGTGAGCAGCTATTGTTTTTACAAACTTGATAAAATTTCTCACAAAAGGCCGCTGCACAAGCACGGTTAACTTTTTTTAAAAAAAATCCTAACTTTTAAAAATCTACAGCAAATCGTAGATTATATTGAGCATTACTTATTTGATAAATATTTACATCAGAACCTCTTGGTAATAAATAAAAATAAGCGTAATTTCGTTCAATAATATCTATAACCTACATTATATATAACAAATATTAGTAAAATTTCAAAATAATTTATAATTAAATTTTAGGCTATTTGAAATTTTACTTATATTTCTTAATCATACCAACTAAGCCCTAGGCTTGTGCTAGGATATGGTTCACAACAATAGTCGAATGGCGGGATTCGAAACCTTGACCACGTGATCGGATGTCCGTATTCTTAACTATTAGGCTATTGGGGTCTTAATGATTATATTTTACAATTTGCTCGCGAATCAAAATATAAATATACTGTTGTGCCGAATAAAACGGAAGTGTTATAGCATTTCTAATCTCATCGTAAATTAGAACCATCGTGAGAAATTATTCGACATCGACCTCAAACTATGCACTAATGAAACCGACATTGACAGTGATACGATTTCGCAAAAAAATTACCAAACTTACGTAATGTTCCATTACGGAGCCGGAAACCAAAACGCTTATTACTCGACTTGCTAACGATATCAATTGTTCCCAATCATCACCCAAAATTTTGACGTGGAATATTCTACGGTGTGTCTATTGGTACAATGTGTAATACAGATCAGTGCTTTTCGCGAAATAATTGGCTGCTAAACCGCAATATGACAAATTGTTTAAACTGTGTAATGTCTTGCAATTGTCGAACTTTGATCATAAAATGATATCTTGTCTTTTATGTACTCTTAACATTGTACTCCTCTAGAACTATTCTTAATTTCCATTCTGAATAGTGATATAAAAATATATATAAACATAAAAGCAGATATTAGGTTCATGTAATAAAACATGTCTTCAGATAATGGATGAGTCAAAAGCTTAGAAATCGTTTTTGATTAAATATTTACAAAACAACAAGAATGGATGAAAATTCCGCAATTTGACTATTTTTACTTATGCATGTTACACGGTATTTCTGCTTCAAAAATAATTATAATCACATGTAATATATTTCTGACTATACCAATGATTAAATTAGTATACGCGTGATACTAATACAATTCAAGACACTTTACATAATGTGCATAAAGAGCTTACATTCAAAACAATATATTGAATCACCTGTATCCAATTAATAATCTAATCAAAATTTCCACTATTCCGTTATTGATATAAATATAATATTTATAAAAGTGCCAAGGTTAACAATCAGTCAGCTGCAATGTTACATCCACAACTTCTTGAGACAGCATAGAACAGTAAATTTTGCTGCGCTCTAACTCCTTAACTTAATAAAACATCAACAAATGTCAATGCTTGTAAGAATGGCTAATGCTAAATTAATCAAATCAAAGAACTTGTCAAGAATCTGACCCTTATAAAGTTGCCCCTTAAAGGTAATACGTAAAGCGATCGCATCCTATGTTACAATTATCTAAAAAACCCTAATTACTCCGCCGAGAACAGCATACATTAAACAGGCGGACGAGCGGAGTTTTACGAGAGTAGGGAGTCCAAAGTCTTCCCGGCCGTCAATTAAAGTCGTCTCTGACCGCCTTGCCTTGTCGGGGCGTAGATGTGAACAACCTCGAACTTGAACACGCGTTCAGTGTAAACAATATGCGCGCTGCGCTGCGTATGCGACGATTGAAATTTCTATCGTGGAAAGGCCCGCTTCCGCGTACGTTTCGACACGTGCCCAGAGGAGAAATCCGGCGCGCACTTGCGGCGCAAACATCTCTCGTGTTAACATAAGGCTTCTTGCACACTGTCTTTGCACAAATGCATAAGCAAGAGAAAAGTACCACAGTATCTAAAGTAGAGCCATCGTAGTTCAATGTCCGGCAGTTTGCATTTAGTTCTGTTTACTCGAAGCCAAACCCGAATTCAAACTCCTAAGCTACAGTACTTATAAAATTTAAAAAAAATATTATTAATGCAATTTCAACAATTGATTGGCCACTTACTCTACGATAAAGGAAAACATCGTAAGGAAACCTATACATCTGAAAAGCAATGAAATATTTCATACGCATGTAAAGTTCGCCATTCCCCACTTGGACCGAGTAGCGGACTATACCCAATACTATTTGTCTAAAGAAGGCATTTGCTCAGCAGTAGAATTGTTTAAAATTAGGCTGTTATTTACTTATCTTATTTATAAAAATCGCTTCCCTACGACTGATACCCATTCAAAGCATATTTTTTAAAAACATTAGTGAAAAAATGGTTGGTATCAATACCAAAAAAATATATAAGAAGTACGACGCTCAGATAGTCTTGCGTAAAGTCTAGCGATTGTACGCACCCTAAGGACTGCAGACATTCTTAACATGGATGTGATAACATAAGGCATGTATAAAAACACCAGACGGTCTAAATACGTATTTGTTAATAAAAGACCGCAACAAACAGTTCAAATATGGATATTTCCTAACATCTAATATAACCTTGGCTTACGAGATGAATATGATTAACATCTCGTCTTCTTCGTGCGTAAATCAATAAATGCTATGCATAAACAGAAGAATACCGAAATCGTTTACATATACGCCACATTTATTAGATGACATAAATAGGGTTGCCACCCATACTTTATTATATAGTATTGTACGTTATTTATGGTATTGTACGAAAATACTTTATTTCACATGATAAATTGTCCGGCCAATTTCTAACTTAATACATGTTGCTTGTAGGAAGGTTTGAGTAAAAATGGACGACAATTATTCAAGAAATTATTTTTTTAAAGTAATGAGAAATGTACTTTGAGAAAAATGAGAAATTAAAATAAATCATACATTATTTTTACGCGATATATATATATATATATTCAATCTTATACATTACCGAAGTACCTTATTTGCCCAAAAAAGGGTGGAAACTATATATAAACGAAGTAAAACGTCAAGTTGAACGCCGTCACAATTATACTTACAAGAATTTTTTTACAACGTTGTGGTTCCATTTAATAAAAATAAAACAAATGTAATATTCTTCCTCGATATCTTTAGAAGAGATTAAACACTATATCTCTCTCTATGTTATTAAAACAGTAAATCGTATATAATTTCCACATCACTATGGTAATCACATTTCTCAAAATTCATACATTTTCATATTTAATTCAAAATCTATTAATCACACTTGTAGTTTGCAAGCGACCTAAGAAACGCGGTACCCTAGCCAAGCAACCATATGTGGTTTACATTTTTTACGTGCATTCTACGAACGAACTGTTTTCCATCACTATTCTAGAAACTTGCACTCTCTAACAATTTACTACGGAGAATGTATCAGTGTATACAACATACAATTAACAACCGATATATCAACATATTTCACCATTCACATAACGTTTACATACTGACTATTGATACGACCTATTATATTGTGAAACAATACACTGGAAAGCATAATATGTAGTGAGAATATTTCTTTAACTTGCTCGTTTCCTGACTAATTATGATGTACGTCTTATATCTGAGGAAATATAGCATGTTAAATATATAAAATAATATGAGAACTAAACTGTTCACCTTTTAAGCACTTTCCTTGCTACAGTTTTATTATACTTCCTCTATTAAGAATGACCTGATGATGCTGCTAATGTCAATGTTGGGAGAGAATAAGTGCTGAAAATTTCCAGTATTATCGCTTATTGTGCGGTAACTTAACAATCAGAGACACGTGCATAAAGTATTTATTATTAATATACCGACTTCAAAAAAGCTTCTCAATTCGGATGTTTATTTTTTTTGTATGTTCGCCCATTTCTCCGTCATTTATAAATCGATTTTAGAAACTCTTTTTTTTATCTAACAGGATATATTTCCTAAATTGTCCCATGAAATTAAAAAAAAATCGATCTCGGTTTGTTTTTTAAATCAAAATAACAGCAAAATGTCTCGAAAGTACACTTCTAAGCGGTTTTTTTGTAATTCTCTTTGAAAATAATCTTGTGTTATAAAATGATTTATACTTTAGTTACCCTTAATTTTACTTAAATATCAAATACAACCACGACAATATCTAAAAAAACCAAAAGCTTCGCATATATCGTGTATAGTGTTGGAAAAAAAATCATGCCAATGCACACGACTCGCGACTGCGAAAGGAAACATGAGTCGTGTCAGATTACAACCTCACCGCTTGGATTTCCCCGGATTTGTCGACAATAGGTTTTTGCTAAAGCCTTTTGAGTTGCGTCATATTTACTCTAGATTTAGTGCAGGCGTGCGTAAGTGTCTAGTTTGCGATGGTTATTCATCGATATTTTAATACGATTTAGCAACAGATTCAAACTGCAAAACTATGATAGTCAAGTGTAACAATACTGCAAATCAATATGAAATCGCTGAAGACATATACACATATACACCTTAATAACTCCACTATTATCAGAAATGTGGAGATCGCAGACATGATTTGCAACAATTTAAAATCTAATGTTATCACAATTCTTTGAATAAATAAAAATACGAAAACATGTCTGGTTACTCTACCCGATGAACTTGATTCTATTATGTTTTTAGTTAGAAAAATGTTACAATATTTTATGATTACCCCGACAAAATTACTCAAATGGAGTTAGCTTTTTTTTGCGAATTAAGGCTATCTCCATCTTTGTACCGAGAGGTGAGAGGCATAAAGTAAGAAATATGGAATAATAAGATAAACTTCGATTGGGAATCCACCTTTGTTTTTCAGACTTTTTTTCTAATCGACTTCAGAGGTTAAGAGAAACATTAGCAAATCCCACAAATATCGTTTTTTTAACAATTATTTTTTTAACGAAATTGTTTTTAACGAAGTATTTTTTTTATCATGAAACATGTACAGTGATCGAAACTAGTGTAACGACACTTGAAATTGGATTCCACTGACAACAATTAGATCATTCTGTCCTCGTCTGAATGCAGATGAAGGAATAAACTGATTTTAAAGGTAATGTTGAAATAGTGAGCTACCACAGCTCAATTAAACCGAAGTGAATTTTAATGAACATCTTATAATTTTTATATAGCTTACAAACAAAGTCATTGATTTATCGTTAACAGCACAACATTAATTAACGAAGCTATCGCCTTATCACTCGCAGGATCCGTTAGCACATCCATATCCTTGTGACACTCATTAATGACTTCCTTAGCGGGGCCACTGCAAAAATCCTAACGACGTATGAAAAGGAAGCGCTGAGCTTAACTGTGAAAGGAACCAATATTATTTGTACTACTTTAAGTCTATATGAGATTCCTGATAGTTAACGTATGTGATTACGCAATAAGTTTTCGATAACAGCAAAGCGTCAAAAAGTAAGAAACTTCATATAATACTTTATATTCAGTAAAGTATAAGTGTGTTCAAAGACGATCGATCGACCTTTAAAAAGACAGAAAATGTAAATGTACGTGATCTTCAACCAACAACATGTCGGAGAAAATTTTTTTAATGATATCGTTCTCTACTTCAAGTAGATTTCTACTTTACCCTGTTACTTTTAATAGTTAATGACTATTTGGTATTTGCACAGAAATGTTTCATTTCATTTTCCTACAATCTTTGAATCACTATCTACAAATCTATCTATCTACAATCACATGGATTCAAACATTATCTTCCATTAAGTTTCTTGATTCGAATTCGGTGCAAGAACTCATATGAAAGTCATGCTTTCTAATATTAGAGTAGAGATATAGTATCTTAAAACAAAAGTCTTCGCTTAAGCACTACACACAATAATTTTCAACTCGAAAGTTTACAACGCGTATTATAGACTAGCTGGTCCCTGCGGCTTCGTTCGCGTAAATTTATCCCCTTTTTGGAATATTTTAATCGATGCACCGCTCTTATTGGTTATAGCGTAATGTTGTTTAGTCCTAAAGTCTACCTCGATACTACTATCCAACACTAAAAGAATTTTTAATTTCGGACCAGTAGTTCTGAGATTAGCGCGTTCGACCAAACGAAACTGTTCAACTTAATGATAATAGTATAGATGTACATATTATTTCCTTACTTAGTTATCCAATGCCAAAAGCAAACTCGTCTTGTTTGTGTATTGATATTGTTTGGGTCCTCGACTTGCTACTATCCGGAGCGTTTTTACGTCAGACATTGACCTTCGTTACTTCTTCAAATCCGATCGCGAAAGTGGCCGTTGCAAATCGTGACTTTGAATCACTCCACAGTTGCGTAATGTCGTAACACGCAGCTGCACAAATGTTGATTACGCGACACATCGACTCCATACGATTCGTGTCAATTGTTTCGTTGTAGCCAATGATATTGATTAGTATTTAATATAGCACGCAACTGTACGATGATTAAAATCGATATGTAGAAGTAAATCAAACGTGAAATCGCGCTTGAGCATTGAGATAAACAATTAAAAATACAGCTATAAGGTTTTCACGTGATCTGAACAAGTAAGAGAAATAATTTTAATACAGTGAACGCTCTATATAAGCAGCCTCTCTTTTCAAAATAAAACTGAATTTATTTATTCTATACAGGTTATTTGGTAAAAGAAATAAGTAAAAATATTTTCATATTCTTTTTTTTCCCCCCATAAGGAAATATTCTCAATAAGAAATTTTTTATTTAAATTAGTTCAAATGAGTTGTTTATATAGAGCGTTCAATGAACTTGCGAGCAGAACACGTAAGATGTCTATTCCGACCTATGTAGGATTAAATAAAAAAAGACGAAAAACAACTAAATAAAAAAACTAAAACCGATCCCGTTATGATTATAAGCTTAACGATTTGCTAAATTTTACACAACCTACCAATTATGGTATTGCAATAAATCAATAATTAAATGGATTTTTTCAAGTAGTCTTTCATCGAACCAGCCCATACTAAATGGGTTTGCGTCATTTTATTGCCGTGTTCCTATGTCCACATTTGAGCTTCATCGTCCTACATGCTCAATATAATGCATCATCGGATCAAAATGTACTAGCAAAGTAACTGCAAAATTGAGTTAGATTAGAAAAAAATCCAGTTTCAAGACTCGTCTTAAATGTAAAGCAAAAGCATTTAAAAATTTAATCTACATAATATACGAATAAATTATATAGTCGTTTAATCACCATTGCGCAAAATTGCTTATGTCTACACCGAAATCATTACACCAAACTATATTACAACATATAACATTCATTAGATTGGTAAGTCGTAATAGCGCTCTGCGACCCGTTCATGACATTTAGAGGAGATCCTCTTGAATATGGCCTAATCGTATCCACGGGGGACCTATTCCGAAAACGACAAACATTACATGCATAGTATAGTTCATACGCTATAAATATATACATATCCATACTTTAATTCGCAAACCAGCTAACTCCATTTCAGTTACTTTATCAAACAAACCATAAAAAATATTAAAAAAAATTAACTAAATACACACAAAAAATAATTAAATTCATTACGCAGAGAAAGCAGATATGTTTTCAAAAAATTTTCACATAATTATATTTAAATTTTTTCCTAGTCAAGTGTTTGCCAACTTCACATTGTTTTGACAAAAATGGAGTTAGCTGGTTTGAATAATTAAGTAGTCGACATCCTTTGCATAGTAATGAAAACTGATATCGACCTTCATAACTTTTATCAATACCAAAATTGTGATACAAAGACGTTTTTAAAATTTTTGACTGTAATGCAAACCTGCGTCCAACTGCTAAACAATAATCCAAAAGGCACGTAAAATAATTATTAGATATATTAGCACTAGATTTAGATGCCATTGCAAAAAATTGAACGAAACGAAAGTTTTGTTATTAGACCTCCGAGAGCGTCGCTCGTTACATTCGGTTACACTTTCTCTTCAAATGCACATCTAGCGTTGGAGACGTATGCATATCACAATTGTGAAGGGAGAGTAAAGGAACGGATGAATGAATGATGTCATTTTCATAATAAAATAAGATAAAACGCATGTTTATAGAAACAAGCTACTTATACGCTTAGTAGGTTCGAAGTGTCCTTGCTACATACGAGATAATAAGACGATTTTCTTAATTACGGGATAAGAATGATCTGCAGGTATGTTTTGTTGGAGGTCACATTGATATTTAACAAAGTTAATCGTTATATTATTCTTTCATACTTCTTTTAATTGTTGTATGATATTATTATTGTTGAATAATACCGTATACAACAATAAAGGTATTATAAAATAATTACATTTAATTTTACAAAATAGTAAATAATCCATCCTTGAGACCATCAACACCATAAATATTAAGCGAAAATAAAGTCATATCATTATCTGTTTAAATCATAAAACTATGCCTGGATTTGAAACATTTTATTATTCGCCTAAATTAACTTACAATAGAAAAACTTTAAAAAATCTTTCCAGTAAAAAAATATTATTAAAACATTAGAAAGTTAATCACAAAAATGGAATAAGTTCAAAAAAAATTGTAAATTTTACAAAACAAAAAATCGAAAGTTCTCAAACATACTTATACATAATATTCTTTATTTTAGTTATTCACGCATAACTTTTTTATTTAAACCAGTTTAAGAATATCTTTGATTCATTGGAAATTAATATGAATGGGGAAAACGGATTGCACGAAACAATTGGAGGCATAAAATCAACCTATTTAACATTAAATTATAGCGTTGGAAGACGTTTTTGAAATTGTCACAAAAAAAATCTTATTACAAACATAGAAATGTGAGCAATCACTTTATTCTCAGCTGTTATATGGACACATAATCACGTTTCGCGGTCAAGTATTGAAGCATATGAAATGTGCTCAACGCGAAGTGTCCGCAAAAAAATCGAATATTGCAAAATCACAGGCGAACAGGTCACACAACTTAGAAATCGAAAGCGATTCAATTTCCACACGACACCGTAATGCTGATAACTAAAATATTCTGTACAATCTTTGCGAGTAATCTAAACGAAGCGACGCATTAAGGAGGCTTTGGAACGCATTAGACGTTTCTAGAACGTACGTATATTTATCTGAAGCTGTTTATTACGATACGATTTCTAATGGTAACACTCTATTTACAACATATTATAAAGTTAACTTGTCTATAAGATATATTTCTTAGAGATCTTTATAAAGTCGGCATAAAATAAAGTATGCATGACTTTTGGGGATGCAGGATGGCCATGTCCCTTCCATCCAAGAAAGATCCAAGCCCTTTTCTTTTCCTTTTCATATCTTCTCCAAATCCTTAATCCCGACCCCATCCTATCCAATAAACCTATTATATCCGATCTCCCTGGTTGACAACGCACTCGCAACTCTCCGGATGTTACGTTTATCTATGGGCAACGGGATCGCTTACCATCAGATGAACCGTCTGCTCGTTTGTCTTCCTTTCCATAAATAAATAAAAAAAGATATAAACTTAACTGTAGCTTAATCTTTGACGGTGATTCTTAGATGCAGCTTTTTTATCTTCTTTGAACTTTGCCGAATATCTTTATATTTTGTCTGGTTTATTAACAGGATAACATAATCATTGCACGTATTTAGTTAAACGGTCGAAATGCTCGACCGCGGCGGAATTACATGAAAATTATCGTAAGGGATACACAAAAATAGCAGCGAGCCAAATGCTGTATAGGGCCACCTACAGCCCCATTCAATCTTGGACCTTCTAGCTACAGTCATAGGGGCTATAATCGGTGGTCAGGCTTGATGTGAGTTGATGTACCATGGTTTGGTACCGAGCATTCTGGTTAGACCGGTTCGGCCCGAGTGGGACCTGCCGCGAGCGCCGCATTGCAAATAATCGCGAAACGCTTTGGACTTTTGGACAGACGCCAGGGGAAATGAGGAATATGTTCCGTTTCCACAATAAAACTATACAGAGTACGTAATGTAAACTATCCTAATTTATAGCTTCGCACAGCGTCACGTTCGTTACGAGTGCCTTAACAAATATGCAACTAAACTTG
Source organism: Graphium colonna (assembly GCA_025505425.1). Taxonomy (NCBI): domain Eukaryota; kingdom Metazoa; phylum Arthropoda; class Insecta; order Lepidoptera; family Papilionidae; genus Graphium; species Graphium colonna. The sequence continues at coordinate 2,009 of JAOCPS010058995.1, read as the reverse complement.
CAGTAAATGTCTATTCGATTGAAAACGATCAATAATAATAAAAACATTTATTTTCCACCACATTCACTGTGTAATGTAAGGAAAATTAATACTATAATAAAAAATTATTCGAAGAATGTGGAAGACTGATCCCTAAACTAAATAAGGTTGTCTTTCACGTCATCAGGTCCACGTCCCAGATTAATAAAATACATTTAAAAGTAGCCGGGAGTACAATGACAAACATATATACATGTGCGCGCTGTGAGGGTGGGGGGGGATGGAGGGTGAGAGTAATTGTTAACTTACTATACAAAATAATATTATATTAAATCAATGTTTCATTGAGTCATTATTGAAATATTGTTATGCTGATTTAAGTATAGTTGAACTTGCAAAACACTTGTTTATCAATGCTAGTAATTTGAAGATCGGATAATTTCTTGAACAGTTACGAAAATAGATGCCATATTCTGGTAATTCGTTAATCAATAAACGCAAATTACAATCCACAAAGGCGGGGCAAAAACAAAAAAACTCTCCGAGCTATGACAACAAGCGGACGCGCCCAGTAATCGGAGATTATTATAACCTAATTAAGCACGAATGGCCATCGACTGCGCCCTAGTATTCAGTAAAACAAGACTATCAATTTCCTTCCGTTGCTACGGGCTGGGCAGTTATACAAAACGGATATTCAAAGCTGGACAGTTATAATCAGCTTTCACTTGAAAAAAGTTTCAAGCTAGTCCGAAATTTAAACTTTCGTAAGCTCGGAGCGAAAATTAAAGGTTGTAAATCGGATTCATTCCAAATTCAAACGGTTATTTTTTAAGATTATATCACCGAACAAAGGTGGCCTTGCCGAAGTACTTTTAGTATTCTTACCAAGCGCAATCTGAGTGGAAACGTGGCGGGAACAATAGTGTCTTATTCCAAATAGGTCACGAAGATACGATGTAACGTAGATACGGTATTTAAAAGATATGACAACGATTCACCTAGTTTATTTCTGCACAGGAATCTTACTCAGATGGCTTAATTACAAATACCTACCTACTCAAGAATTATTTTATGTTTTCTAATAATAGACTACATTAAAACATGTACTATAGATGTAATTACGGTGGCTCGACTTTGTCCAAACTCCGAAGGCTTTTACTCCTACGATATGACAATTTATGTAACATTCACCCACACACGCTCTGTCTACGAAAATATTTAGGATTTTTATAATGACCAGTTTAATACAAGTTATAACAAAACGTAATGTGAATAAGCGGTAGAGCATAACATTTTTTCACAGCTTTTGTTGCGCTTCTACGGCCACGCTTACCCGGGGTAGTACAACCGCCCTTAATAAAGTCGGCATAAAATAAAGTATGTATAACTTTTGGGGATGCCGGATGGCCATGTCTACCCTTTTCTTTACCCACACCTTTGCCCTCCTAAACCTTAATCATAACCAATTTCTTAGCTTGACAACGCATTTACAACTCTCCGGATTCCTTTCCATTAAAAAGAACAGTGTAAAAAGTAACATGGCATATCAATGTAACCTACGCCAGCAACTATATCTTGGTGTCGTATGAACCTTTGAAATAATATAAGCGAAACGAAACAAAACTATTCCATGCAGCACTCTTGGTTATAAACTATAGCTGTATGACTAAGTACAAAATTTCATTAAAATGGACCCACCATGACCAAACTTACAAACAAAAAAAAAACAATTGTTTTTTTTTTCAGTGGGGAAAATTAACAGGGTAGGGATGGGGGTTATATAATACTAGCTGCTCGTTGCAATTTAACCCGCGCAAATGGGTTTTGAACAATTTTTTAATTATCTTCCGCTCCTATTGTTCACGGCGTGATGCAATACGGCCTTAAGCCTTCCTCGATAAAGCTGCTGTCCAACACTGAAAGAATTTTCTAATTCGGACCAATAGTTTCCGAGATTAGCGCGTTCAACCAAAAAAAAACAAACAAACAAACTCTTCAGCTTTTGTAATATTGGTAAAGATAAGATT
>JAOCPS010058885.1:0-16464 GCA_025505425.1 Graphium colonna | reverse complement strand
AGGGGAACATTTGTTGAAAGTAGTGAATGGATTTTATGCTCTACCATCTGGCATATTTCCTTAGCCTTCTACTTCTAGTTGGTATGCTTTCCTATAGCCCTAAGATCTTTTTTAATACATTATATCCATCGCCATTTGTCGTTATTTTGGAAACCATACCGTCCACCATCTTCTCAATATGTCCTGCCCATCCAAGTCACTGTGATTTATTTAATTTCGCAATGTTCTCCTGATGTATAAGTAAATAAATCTCATGATTCATTCATTCTTGACAGAACAAAACATTTTTCTTAGCACTTTCCTTTCAAATATGGCCAATTTTTATCAATGTCTTATCCTCAGAGCCCAAATATCAAATAGAAAAGTGACTGTTGAATGAATGATGATCTTATAGATTGACATTTTGGTTTATCTTTCAAGGTACTTTTAACATGAAAGGCAAAAGTAACTCCTTGTATTTGCTAAGGTCCGCGTGAACTTTGAAAATATTTAGCTTTGCCTACGCTAATCATTGAGCCATACTTTGCTGCCAATACTTAACGCGGTGCGGTCTGCCTTATCATGCTGTTTTGGAACCTATCCGGTCCTAACAGATAAATATAACAATGTCGTCCATTAAAGCTGCTAACAGATTAATATTATAGTCAATAAGGCCATTTACACTAACTTTTTAGACAACTTCCAGAGTTAGGTTAAATACTGTTCCTAATCGAGACCGTTTCCTTGCCGTATCGACATTTTTTACAGGGGAGAAAAATACACTGTGAAAATTCGTCACTTTAAACTTTACCAGCTCATTAATACAGAAAATATAAAGTTGGTGAAATAAAAATATATTATAGCTGCACAAGAGATATTATCGTGCATAAGTGTACGCGCAGACACAGATGCACTTTCTGTTCCTCAACTCTTAAAGCCCGATGGGACGGATATCTGACACGACGGGAGAGAGATCAGGCGTAGGACCGCGTTTCACCATTTCACAACAAATTAGGTATGAAGACTTACGGCCAGTCATTAAATTATTAGATACTCACTTATTATTTAAGTAGAAATTAAAATAAAACTTTAATATTTAGATACTAAATTTAATAAGTGAATAATAGGTTTACTAAAAAGGCAAGTTGTACTTAAAAATAAAAATAAAAAATAGCACGCAAACAAATCCAATAGGAATTTAGAGTTCGCATGTCTTAGAATGTTTGCATAAATTTGGCTCATAACTTGTTGTTTTAAGTTTCAAACAAGACTCTGATTTTTTCATTTGTTAGTTGGCTTCTCACTTTACTTTTTATTATATTCATGGAAGAAATTGCTTGCTCGCATGATTATGTCGTCCAAATACCAACTTCTTCACATCACCGTATTTATCTGGAGGACTATTCCATGCGATATATCGAATATTTTTCTTACAACTCAGGACCAAAGCTGTCCATTTTTGTTGCGTTACGTACATACATTTCTGGACCTCCAACTCTTCCAACTTGCTTTTCAACTCTTAAATTTAAAAGTAAATTTTCCACTCCGCAAAGTTTTATCTTTGAATCGATCAATTGCATTTCTAGAGATCCAGTACGTACTTCAAATTCTTCAATTTGGATTTCGATAGTATTTGTGCTCAGAGGATTTACTTTGAATTCTAGAGTGGCTTTGCTTTTTTTTTAATTGCTGAAATCTATCCGCAAATTTTAATTACTATACTGAAATAATTCGTGTGAACAGTTGCACTTGTTTCATCGCGATATTGCTTTAGAAACTAAAAAAGTAATTTTTTGCTCCGAATACCTTCTGAAAATATATATATTTTTTAAATAAACTAATTCTTCTAGCAAAAGCAAAATACTTCGAAACAAACTAATTCTTCTAGCAAAACAGGGTTTTCCTTTCCTTGCAATTTTAGATTAAGCTCATTTAAAATTTCGCCGTGATATCCACCGTAACACAACCAACACCAATCAGAACGTATTACGTCACAGTCTTACAAATGTCACCTTGTCGTTTGTGGATTTGGCGAACTTGTCTACTTTTCCAAATGAATTGTGTGTATTTAAGTTATTTCACGTAAAAATTTAAATTAATTCATAACCCACGTCACTAGTTTACGTGATGATTATAATTTGGCGGAAAATTGCACATTTCTTTAAAAAAATAACGTCATAAAATCTATAAAGTTTATATTTTTTTCTTCATAGATGGCGCTTGCCAATTTTGATTTACACGGCATTATTTGCAGTTCTCTATAGAATTAAATTATTGGGAAGTGAAATACGCACGCGGCAAAACTTGCATAAATTACTAGAACTTAAATTCACTTGCAGGCTAAGATTAAAGTGTATACATTAAAGCAAAGAAGAATTTTATTAACTTGATCATATTTGTTATGCTCGGAACAAATTAAAAATAAAAATTATTTAAAATGATCTTTGTAGAAATTAATTGGAGAATTTAGTCATACAGTTGTTGAATTTCGCCACGCAAGATAAAGTCGCATCGCATTATTTTTTTGTTTAGAACGTAAACAAATAATTTGTTTGGAGTTTTTATTGAGGTGTTAAGGCGTTGAACAACCGCGCATCACTTATACACTTTACAATTCATATTTATGAGCCCAAATAACTAGGTTGCTGCTTAAGTAAGTTGTTTACCGTAACATGCCGTCACAAGCAGACGCCATGACACCGATTAAGTGGTTTGGCAAGTATTTTAAACTCCAAGTTTAAATAGCATTTATTTCCTAAAAAATCTATGTTTTTAGCAAAACTGTAATATTTTTTCCAACTAGTATATACTCTAGAAAATTATAGAATACTAATCGAAAAACAGTCATCATGCCCATTGTGACCGATAAAAATAATCCTGCAATGTAAGTTTTACGATGTCGTAATCTATCTTAATATCACCATATTATTTTATCACAAATTATCAAAACAAAGGGTCAAGTCCTTTTGAGGCTGATAAAGTAAACGATAGAAAACTGGAGTATTTTGGGATAGTAATATCTTTTTACGTAGCTACATCAGTTTTTGTATAAAAATTTACTTTTACTATTTTACTAAACTACTTTCAATATTTTAAGTTTAACGGTTCTGGTAAAAAATCCTGTAAATATTTTACGATATGTCATGTTTATAGGGAATTCATTATACAAGTTAGTTATATGAATAACAGCTGGCAGAGTCCTGCCATGCCGATTTTTAATAAAGATGCGATCCGGTTTATGAGCAGTTCACTTTTTTGCCACAGTTTGAAAAAATTATCAAAAATTAAAAAAAAACAATAATGCTCTGTTGTGTTATCAAATCAAATAAGTTATTTCATTAAAATTTATATTTTATACAAGGAAGTCCTTGTTTTTTTTTCTTTATTCAAATCAGGGTATATGTAAAAAAAAAAATAAAAACTGAACGACAATAGTGTAAAAGGTTCTTATTTTGTTTCTTTTTCTTCGCTAAGAATGATTATTATGGGAAAGAAAAATAAAAATCGGGTCGAAATTAGATATTATATTTTTTCGTGACTATTGAACCAAAATCACTTAAAAAGTTAAAATACTTGGTAAATGAACTTACTATTTTTACTGTTACTATTGACCCTTTTGATGCAACTTTAAGCATATTATACTTCCATTACAAATTATATTGTTTTAAATTGATAAACAAATAATGAAATCAATAAATACCAATGCAAGGTTTTTGGGCCAATAACAAAAAAAGAAACTTTATCGTAATTATACTAAGTAATGTTAAAAATACTTACATTGCATTCATCAAGGTATGAAACATCCGTAATAATTAAAAGCCACTGAAGGTATTCCAAATTTTGACCATGAAATTTAGACAAATGAGAAGACATCGTAACGCAATCAAAACTTCGCACAGCTTTAATGAGTTAACTTAAAAACAATGTATCACTGACAAACAATCATATTTTTAATAAATATTTCAAATATGAAATATTGAAGTAAAAGACCATCCATACACAAAAGTTTAAGTAAAGCCTTGTGAAATTTTTTATTGTCATGTTTTCTAGCTGTGTAGTTTAAAAAAAATACTCTGGTAGGTGGTGCTTCTCCAGCTGAACCAAAAGATCGTGCTACAGCAATATCTTGTTTACCTCTTTTGTAGTTTGTAAAAAAGTCTGCCTGACCGAATAACGGTCACGGCGGCTAATCGCACTCTCTGTTCTTTAATACTCTTATCCAACCAAGAAACAGCAACACCAAGTTATTTTTCCCCCACCAGGTTCGAACCCATGACCTCTGATTTACAAAGCAATAGACCATGCTATATGTAAATAATAAATCGACATAATATCTATACTAACATTATGAAGCTGAAGAGATTTTTTGGTTGAACGCGCTAATCCCGGGAACTACTGGTCCGAATAGAAAAGTTATTTTTGTATTGGATAGCCCATTTATCAAGGCTATGTAACATAAGGTTACGACCAATAGGAGCGTCAATGAAAAATGTTGCCAAAACAGAATTTAAGAGGCTAGTCTTTGCATGTAATGGCAGTAACCAAAAACATTTGATACGGATAGGCAATGCTTCTACAAAGACATATGTAGGTATTGTGAGAATAAGTCAGTTCTGACATTTTGCAATTTACAAGCAACTTAACGTAATTGACGAGTTCGATATTTATCTTTAATTGTGTAACCTAAGTGGAAGTACAGTACAATAGGCCTTTTAAATGTCGGCCACACGTACATGTGCCAAGCTAGACTACTAAGCTACCTCTAGGCCAACTGATATTTAGGTAATATTCGGTTGGATTAGAAGCCGACCCCAAATAATTTGGGAACAAGGCTAGAAGGAAAAAGATTAAAGCTGTAAATGAAGCTTTCAAAAATAAAATAAGTTTTTTTTTAAATATACGAATAACTTTTAATATAAGCAATATGTATATAAAATAGCCAGAGAAATGTAAATGTAAAAAACAGAAGAACTATCGTCCATTGAATACATTTTTGTAATTATTGCATGTTTTAGGCGACGCCACGGCTTCCGACATAGATACTGCGATGAAACTTGGCGCTGGATTTCCAATGGGTCCCCTAGAACTGGCCGATTTCACTGGACTGGACACAAAGAAGTACATCCTCGGTATAATGTTGGAGAAAACAGGTCATCCTGTATTCAGTCCAATAGACCTCTTGGACAAGTTAGTGAGCGAAGGAAAATCAGGAAGGAAGAGTGGAGAGGGCATCTACAAATATGATTAGATCTCTCTGTTGCGACTGTAGAAGGACTCAGCTTGGACAGATAGTAACAGAGACCGAGCACCATCTTTTAACAAATTTTGATCTAGTTATCTATGATGATCTAAAAAAAACTATGTCTGTGAGAATCTTCTTAACACATCGAACCAATGAGGTGAGGCTGAAGGCTATGCTAATTCAGTCACGCATATGCATGGATATATATAGAGGGGTGGGGGTGGGGGGGCTAGGATGGTCTAGTGCCCACCCCAGGATGGTCTAGTGCCCACCCTGGAAAATAACCTTAGATACGTCCATGCGTATGTGGATATGCGTTTAATACGCTTGTTAACAAATATGAGCGGAAATGTCTAGCGATCACGATTTGGTTATTACGTCTGATATCAATTGTATTGATGGATTGTCGGTAGTATTCTTTGTGGTTTCGCCGTGCTCTAAGAAGAAGACGAATTACATTATATTCAAGCGCCGCGTATTTTTTTTATATTTGTTCAAAATGTATCCTAACTGTATCTATCCTAGACACACACACACTTTAGACATCGAGTTATGGGAGGGTGCAATATAAAGTCAAATGAGCATATGGGAGATTAAGCAATGATGTTACGAGTACTAAGATTCTGATTAGTGTGTTTAACAGGCTTCCAGAATAGAGATAGATACAGCCCGCGACTGCTTCGTCTCTTTCTATGGGGTTGTCAATTTTGTAAGGACATTGCATTCCATTATCTGTCCATGAGAGAGACGCAACAGGTTACGTTGTAGCTCAAATAACAAAATCTGTATTATTTATATAGAAAAAAAAAACAGTGTTACATAGTATGATTATAGAATGGTGGTTAAAATATAAAATTAATGTTTAAAACAGCATTTAATACTAGTTATATTTAAGCCAAAAAAACAAAAGTTGGTTGAATTATGAATTTATTTTACATGGATAAGTATGTATTTCTTGATAAAATTCTAACAAGATATCTCAAAAATGTTGTATAATATGAATAGTTCGATAAATAAATGTTTATTTATCTTTTTAATGTTAAATCACGAATAACAGAATATTGTGATGGAATTACATTATAATAACTAAATTTTTGTTCGTTACAATTATGTTGAATCAATAAATAATTTCACACTTTGTTTTTGTTTTATTAATGTTCCTTTAAAATACCTTTGTGCTTGTTTAAAGTGGTTTTATTGTGCATGTGGATCAAGTGGAAAGACCAGTTGTGTTTTATATTTTTATTTTATTTATCACGGATTTTGATAGCACATTTTACCGCTCTATCTATACTTTTAGTTAATACATTGGTTTAATTAAATGAAGATTTAGTAATATAAATTATGATTAAATTTTTTGCATCAAATTCAAACCTTTTTTTGGAGACTAGACATATTATATGAACTATTACAGAAGTTCTTTTCGTAAAAAAAGATATTTGGCAGAAAACTCGATTCGCCGACAAGCTTATTTCCACAGAAAATTACAGAAACCCACTTCGAACGCCTCAAAAGTGCGCTTTCGAAACATATCATCTAATTTCAAAACATATATCAGATAAAAAAATATTTTTTCAAATCAGTTCATAAGTTGCGGAGATATGTGCGAACATTCCTAAATTTTGTTACTTTTATTTAAAAAGCAAAGTAACGAAACGGTTTCTTTTTAAATTTATGGGACTATATACGAAGGATGCTCAATCATATAAAAAAAAATCTTGAAAGAGGTTCATACATGACGAAAATACGTGCAAAAATACATAAAATCAATTTTATTATTTTAATTTAAAAGAAAAGTTAGTGAGCTGATTTTTCTGAAGATTTTATTGAGCCGTTGCGAAAGAATGCCCTATGAGATAAATCACAAATTTTATTTTATGACATAAAAAAATTCAGACATTCGAATTAAAAACCTTCTTTTTTGAAGGTTAAAATAGTTTCTATGGAATGACGGTCCTAGAGATGTAGTCTCTAGGACCGTCCTGTAGGTAAACCAATATTCATAGTATCATACTTGAAATTAAATTTCCTGTCCAAAAATCAAATCCATCTTAATAGATTTAGTTTTTGAACAGGATTGACATGAATTACGTTTCCGTAATGGCGTCAGAAATTATGGAAATAATTACTATATAATATTAATTTAATATAATTGCAAAAAAAACTAAAACGAAACAAAACAAATCTACATCGGCTCCGGATGTTTTGTTCCTCTTAGCCTTTTCCCAAGTTACTTGGGGTCGGCTTCTAGTCCGAATATTACCTGAAAGTCAGTTTTTTTCATCGGCTTCGGATGTACCTATATGTAGTCTATACTTATACTATAAAAATTGAAAGATTGTTTCTTTGTTTGTTTAAACGTGATCTCATGACAACAAGCTAAGCCTAAAAATATTTTTATGTATTTTCAATTTATTAGAAAAGGAGCATTAGCTCAGGAGCCGAGCTATAAATTATATGGCGTAAAACTGCTAACTAACGGCTAGTGGTGTAATCGAATCTGCATAATTTTTATTGACCCAGCAAGCCAAGTGAGGTCTACAATTACAGTTTGCGCGAAAACACGTTTTATGTATGTATAATCCGCTGTAACTCTTGAACCGATGTTTTGAATAGGATAGAAAGAGATTTAAAGGTTCGTAGTACATAGGTCATATAAATACTATTTTCAACTTTGTTGGGCATCAATCGGTTTCGTACTTTAGAATATTGAAATAAAAGTCTTGTAAAGCAATTGTCTATGTTTACGGCAAACTGTATATATTAATATGCCCGTCGATCATTATTACATTTATTAATATTCAATATTGATTTCTTAAATTTATATGAAGGTTTTGGATTATAAAATTTTTCCATAAACAATATAATTACGAAACAACATAGGATCCGCAGCTCCGTAGCAATGTTAACGTCTGACTCGCTTACCTCAACTTTTTAAGTAAATGGAAGGGCTCGCGCCAAGTCATGTTCCTATACTAAAACGAACCACATACCTCAATGAAAACCGGATATGTAGACAAAAAAAGCTGTGTCAACACTTATGTTTCTATAACAACACTGTGGAAATTATGATTATGTTTATGAAAAAGTGCAAAATCAATGTATTTTTTAATCCTCGGTGACAAATCTGTGGAGCCTTTCCTTTCAATGAAAAATAACCAAATTCGATTTAAAGAACGACTCGATAAACTCTTATTTTATTGTATTTTCAATTTGTCATGGTTTCGCTTAAATTTAAATTATTTTAAATGTGTAGTTATTCAACAATATTATTGAATGATATTTTTAGTGACAAACCAAACTACTCAACCGGGTTTTATGAGAGCAATATGGGGTAAATCTGAATCTACTAGAGAATTTATTTAATCGGTTCTTAAATAAAATTATTGTTACGGGAAATAATATTGTTACAATAGGTCGAAAGGAAACAAATGTCTGTGGATCATACAATGTCTGTCCGGCTTGTAAAGGAACCTAACATACTGCGCATAGCATAAAAGAGCGACATGACCATCCATAAAATCATGCACCATCCGTGCACTCAATAATGTACTCTCACACCTATTTCTTTTGGCTAATAATATAGTCCGTTTTTTTTTTTTCAAAGATAGTAAAAAAGTTATTTACACGAAATCAATTGGGACAAAAACGGATATTTGCTACGGATAGGTATTGATATAAGTTATTGTAGTAGCAAGTCGATTTCTGCTGACATTTTGCAATTTTCGAGCAATATAGCTAAAGGTCTCTTGCTAACCTTTTGTCGTAGCTGTGACTACAATGAACTACGATTCCTTGCGGTGCTCTATACGTAAATTAATTTCATATGTCCAGTAAAAAGAACTGTTCGCGAGAGATAAAATCATAAATTCCACACTGTCGTCCATCATTACAAATCGGCATAGAGACATGAGGTATTGCAAGACGGTCCTTATCAGGATTTGTAAACAAATAAAAAAAAATAACGCACTATGTAAAGAGGAAAAGATTCCGTAACCCTGAAACTACTTTGCCACGTCTATAAAGTAGTTTCTTAAAAAAAGTATAGATATTTTGCAAATAAATTAATCATAGTGCATAAAACTGCGATGTCAGTTCGGTTCATTAAGAAAATAGAGAAAGATAAAATGTGTTTACATGAAACGAAACGTTCAACTTTTAAACGGTCACGCAAGTTTCGGTTTTTAAAAAAAAGATTTTTATTATTTTACACTTTTATATTTGAAACAAGCTTGAATTGTTTAATAGAAAAGAACATTAAATAGAAAATTAAACTTTTTTTTGGCTGCTTTTGACGCGTATGAAGATTTGGAGACAACTGACTGTCCTTCCTAACTGTCTATGCTAACACCACCTAAAAGTTTCCAGCATGAACAGTTGCACTCTTCAAATATATGGGGTATAACGGAACGAAGTGTAAAAAATCTAATATACTAAACTGAGTGTAACTGACAAGATCTACATAAAGGCGGGCAAATGCCCGACTATCAGTAATATAACAGAAAGACATCAAGAGATACGATTTATCTATATTGGGCAGGAAACGATGACATCATTTATGTTATTCCTATGTAGTTTATCATCGATGGAGTGATTTCGGTCTTTAACATCTCTTTTGAGTTACCGAATTTATCTATAATTCTTTTAATTTCTATAAGAAACTTCCACCGAGTAATTGCGATATCTCTACTGACTTAAAATGAAACATAGTTACTCCTTGCGCATTGCAGACGATCATTTAAAAAGCGAATTTCAAGTAAAAATTGTGGAGAACAGTTATCTAACATGCAATACATGTATGTGACATGTAGACGTCAGAGGCCGTCCATTGTCTTTGAAGTATCTTTAATACAAAATCATATATCGCTGTATATGTTACATTAAACATCTTTGTCAATGAGGTCCTTGCCTACATTAAACATCTAGGCAAGGACCTCATTGACGCCCCTTCCTCTTTGTTAATGGTTTCTTTGTCTACATTTTTCAGCTAAATTGTTAATACCATCATAGTTTAAATGTTAAGTGTTCTTAGCAATTATTGTCTTGACAATGTTACATAAAAATGTAGATAGGTGAATGCATTCGCCTACCTTTGTACTTCGCATCTCTATGCTTGATGAAAATTTTGGTGTATATATTTAACATGCTGTTCATCGTGATAAAGATGCAGACGAAGTATGATATTTGCTCAATTAACATCCACCTAGTTTTGCCTTTTTTAGTGGAAGAAAACTTTTTTCGTTTGTTATTTAACAAGCTTTTTATTTTTTTCTCACCTCAAGTGAGGAGATAGGCGGTTATCTTGGGCAGAATAGCAATGATGGCTTTGAGTGGGGCCACACACTCCCGGACTTCGAAGACTAAAAAGTCTAGCACTGCAAATTGTCAAGCGTGTTTAGTGTTCAGAGATTTATGTATATTTTTTTAAAATTACAAATAAGTGATATTATTATTATTAATAATTAACGTTGCTCTATATTCAAAAGTAAGGTTCGCGAGCACCTGCTCAAAGATATTTAGGCAAAACTTATTCGTCACTGGTTATAAGCATGTATGTATGTAATATATTCGTATAATAGTATCTATATAACTGTCTTATTGTATTTTATTTATATATGTGTTGTATGAAAGTTGAATAATATTTTTGTTTGTTATATACATATGATTATCTGTACACCTATCAAATGTTCTCCTAAACTCCCAAATAATGACTGGAAGATAATGCCTTTGGCATTAAGTCCGCCGTTGTACTACTTTGTACAGAAGCTTAAATAAATAAATAAATAAACGTCATCTGTCAAAATGCCCGCGCAAATGCTACATTTTCGCGCGTTCCGAGTGTTTCCCGGAAACGAATTCAGGGTTAAGGTAGAAGCAAAGATATCGTGTCGAACACAATCGCATAAGATACGATACATATTGAACACGATAAGCGATACGTCAACAATGATTTATTCTTGATTAGATTAATAATTCCTTCTTGAGGTTTTCGGGTGTGCAGTTGTTATTTTTCGCTTACGTTTCGCTTTACACGAACGCCGCGTCGTTTTGCGGTCGTGGGTTCGAGTTACGGTTGTGTTTTCTAAGCGACAAGACAATAATAGTTTGCCCCGCCACTGCGCGAGCAACATTTCATTCAAGTGCTGTAAATGTAGTGTATTATTTTAGTTGATTACGCAATCATTATAAAACTGTATTAATATATCGTGTTTTGTTCTTTTTCGTGTTGTTAGTGTTGTTATGTATCTGTGTTAAGCTTTTGAAGCCGTAACGGCTGAAAACTTTTACGTTTTGGCACGATTGGACCTTACATCAATGAAATAGATAATTAAATTGTTTATCTTTTAAAGTTTGCTACAATAAAATGCGGATGTGATAAAGCCGCGGCTGAAGCGCGTAAAATTCCTTTGCAATTATAAAAAAAAAATAAACACAGCAAACATAACTATCGCAAATACCAACTATTTCGCAACAGATAATTACAAGATGTAGTTTCCGTTATTTATTATCTTATAATAATAATGGAAAATTTAATCTTAAGAAAAAGACAGATTTTTTTTTATCTTACGAATATTTACTGCTAATGTGAATCAGTGAGAAGTAACAGATAACAAAAAAAAAACAGCTTCAAAGCCTACTTGAAACAACATTTTCATTATTAAATCCAAATTTCATCGTATCTGTCGCATACCTCTTAACATTTTATAAAACACATTATAAGATATTTTGTTACACTTTATTAATGAAAATTATGGTTGTTTTAAAACTTATTATTTGTTATTGCATAAAATAAATATTGACCAACAAACAAAATTCAATTTATAATTAATAACATTTGTAAGTAAAATAGCATGTTATGAGAAATATAAGTAAGATCGGTTCCATTGTTGTGGTCGATAAAAGAATCATGTTATTTTATCTATAAAAAAATCTAAATCGCATTAAGGAAAATGACGCATATGAACCTATTTTTTTATTTTACTTTTTCATGTGTGCTGACAGCTGACTAAATATTCTGAACTACCCTCTACACGTTAGTGTTGCTAATAATAACGAACCTTTCATAACGTGTGTCAGTTAAACGTGACGTATGTGGTTTAGAATAAATTTCATTTTCTATTGTCCACAGAAATAGGATTAAATGACTACTAATGTCTGCGAGCGTCCGAAGGAAAGGAGGCCGTTGCGGCGAATGAGGTCAATATATCAGGTATGAACCAAAATTGGTAGTAAATCACATTTTCATTCTACCAATAAACGAGAATCTTAAGTAGATTATAAAATTCAAATGTTGTAAATAACTGATTGAGTAATAAGCTTTCGACAAAAGCTTTGCTCGTGTTGTTGTACAATTTGTTTATTTTTTAAAAGTAGATTATCTTTTGCGGGCGATTATCCGTTCGCTTCTTTTTTGTTGTGTCTTTTATTCATTTATTTCTTTGCGAATATGGGTACATACAAAAGATCCTTAATACTTATAGTCAAGTTCTTTATCCATAATCTCCCAAGTAGGCATGCAAAGATTATACAATATTTTAATTTACGTGTTTAACACACAAGTCAAAAGAAAAAGTCATTAGTCACAATTTAAAATGTTATAAGACAGAAAAAAAAATAAGATCTAGAAATTATTTATAATAATATATAGCAGAAATGTCAACGTTTCATAATTTTACAAGTCATTTATTAATCTGTCATCTTAAAACTCTTGGAGTGGGTAGTAGCATTTGTTAGTAAGTAAATTTTTAAGTTTTCTTTTAAAGAGGCTATCGTCTCGAATATCTGTCACTGTTTTCGGTAATTTATTGTAGGGCATGCATATAATTCATCCGCGTGGGAATCGAACTTGCGACCCGTGGTGTCCAAGCCAAGTGCATAGCAACTGCGCCAATCGGTCATCAGAGGTCATTATAGGTGTGGCTAATGTAACCTATTTAATACGTTTTTTGACGCTATCCTAACTGTGAGCTCTATGAATTGTGTTGCATTTTATTCGTCTGGCGTTTTACATACTTAAATTTCACATAGACAAAACCCTTGTATATAAATAAGTATCTTAATGTTAGGTCCATTACGGACTGCGGCCGAATTACGACGAGATGTCGGCCAAGCCGCTGCCCATGCCGAGCGACTCGGACGAGGTCCAGGCGTACTCCCTCCAAGTGGCTGGACATCAGACCACGAAGGACGCCAAGTATCTAGGTAGGTTGAATTATTTAAACTTAATTTTCTCAGATCATTGCGAAGTAGACTCTCATGTCATATTTTTACAGTGATTTTGATTTAATGCAGAAACTATAAGATCTATTTTTATCAAAATGTTCAGGGACCACTTGGAAAACATATCCTTTAAAATAAAAAGGCACTCTACACTAATATGGTACTTATTAATTAATTGAAACACACACACACACACACACGCACGCACTCACGCCCGCACTCACGCACTCACGCACCCACGCACGCACTTGCGCGCAGAAGATTAAAAAAAATATATATTTTTTTAAATATGTAATAAAAAATCTGTAAAGGCTTATTATCTAAGTTTGTTATGTTCACATTTAAATTTTATATAAATAAGCTGTTGACTTTTTCTTGAAAATAAAATAAAAATAATTTATTTTTTTAAACCATAAGACGATTTACCTTGAAATAAAGCATATAAAAATTTATTTGAGGTTCTTACGTTTTTATGGTTTGTAAAATTTTGCAAACCATAGGCTTTGTTGAATTTTCAAACTTATCTCTCAAAAGATGCGGTGTTTTAATTTAATTAATTAATGTTACACGTCTATCTTTGAGTCACTAGTCGCAGACTTGCATGTGTGTACCAAATTTCAACTCAATCTGTCCCGTAGTTTTTGAGCAAATTGGCACACGGACAGACACGCGTATGATCCTATAAGAATTCGGTTTTTGTCTGTTTTTTACAGAGCATTTTAAAAACTAAGTTAATGTTGTCAATGTAACTTTACGCATGAGCCATTTGATCGTGTCTGTAGGTCTGCTGCAGTGCAACAACGGCAGAATCCTCAAACCCATCCTCAAAGAGTCTCAGAAGCGCGAGGTGCAATTCTACGAAAGGCTAGCTTCGGCCGACCACCCTGACTTGATCGAACTCCGGAAGTTCACGCCGGAGTACTTTGGCGTTAAGAAGTTTACGTATAATGGCCACGAGCAGGACTACATCATGTTGGAGGACCTGACACAAAGGATGTTGGAGCCATGCATCATGGATATAAAGATAGGTAAGTTTTTAAAGCATAACTTCTTTTCCAGGTACATCTTACAAGAGTATAACAGGTTACAGCTTATGCTGTAATTAGTATGACGCTCTATGGGGGCAGTGCCATCGCCTTATGCACAAATGTTACAGCCTATTTTTAAATAGTCCCACTGATGAGAAAAGGCGTCCTCTAGACATAGGGCATAGGGTACAGTCCACCACGTGGCATAAGTACGGTTTGGCGGACTTCACATATCTTATAAATATTATTTTTTATACAGCAGAACCTCGGTAACTTAAAAACCTCTATATTTTAAAAAAATAATTCTCCCTTCCCATCAGAGCCCAAAACCTCAATAACTTCAATTACGGAACCGCTATAACTTAAATAAGTAATCTCTGTATTGGCCCTCAGTAACTTAAAGAAATATTTCCACAACCTCTATAACATAAAATTATTTGTCAATGAGTCATTTTGAAGGTGTGTGCAAAACAAAAGGTTTCGGTATTTATTGCTTGCACGTGTTCACTAGCTAAATTGGACGACGAAAAAATTCCCGAATTTCCTAATTTAGACAATGTTTGTTTACGTGGTCCAAGCAGTGTCGAAACAGAAACATCCGTGTTAGTGGACCCATACTGAAAGAAAAAGCTAAAGAGTTCGCTAATTCGCTGAAATTCAAAAATTTTCAAGCTAGCAATGGCAGGTTAGAGAATAATGATTTAGCCTTTAAAAAAACGACGAAAGTGCGAGCGTAAGCAAATCAGTCTGCCAAGAATGTAAATCTGAATTACATAATTCAGTGAATGACTATGATGTTTTTCACGCTGACGAAACGGATTTATTTTTCCAATGCCTTCTCGACAAAACATTAACATTCAAAAATGAAAAATTTCATGGAGGAAAGCACAGCAAAGAACGACTTACCATTGTGCTTTGTGAAATTCTACGAGCAGAGAAAAACTGAAACCTTTGACTATAGGCAAGTCAACAAAACCCTGGTGCTTTGCAGGCCTAAAATCACTACCCATAGATTATAAAGCCGATAAAAAAGCATGGATGACGGCCAAACTTTTTAAAAAATGGCTGTTTAACATAGATAAGCAAATGGTAACTTCAAATAGAAAAATTATTCTGTTTGTCGGCAACTGCACAGTACATGGGGCCATACCACTATTAAAGGCAGTAAGAGAAAAAAGACGACGATTTTAACGACGAGCCACAAACTTCACCTACGAACGTATCAATCCACGAAGTAAAAAGAGCTTTAACAACTGTACGATCTTTTAGATAATGTATTCTCCTCTCTATTTATCATTGAATCAAATCGATTCAGAAACTGAATTGTTTAAAACAAAAGAAAATCACAAAGTTTTTTGAGTAGACTAAACCTTTAATTGTTGTTTTATTTTTATGTAACGTGTGCGATCTGAATAAATAAATATGATTATTTAAATTTCTGTATTATATTGAACCAATACTTCTGACGCATTCGAGTATAAATAGGAACAAGAGTAGATACATTCCCGACACTCGACACCGATACAGACCCTTGATAACTTAAAACCTAGTATTTCCCTTGGACTTTAACTTATCGAGGTTCCACTGTATATACACGTTTCCTCATGGAGAGCTTACAAGATTAAAGAAAACATCTCCTTCACTGCAGAGTACGTGCTAAATCGGCACTTAACATTGTAATTAGAAAATTAACAATTTCATTGGTACTGGCACCGGCGTTTAAACTCAGGTTTGCCTCGAATAGTCGAAGTGCGCCCAGACACTGAGCTACCACGGCTCAGTTCCTTACACCCAAAGCAAGCCTAAAATAAAGTACTTTTGAGCTTGAGCTGTGTATAAAAAAGGGCCTTAATTTACTGTATCTGTTATTGATAACAATTTAAAATAAAATTAGTTGCCGAAGAAACAATTCAAACAAACTGGCTGCGGCGTCGCAGGTCGTGGGTTCGATTCCCACACGGAACAAATATTTGTACGACCTACAAATAGTTGTTT